>PISX010008734.1:0-79996 GCA_004024625.1 Mellivora capensis | reverse complement strand
ATTTTAACTCTATATGAGTATTAGCAAATAAAAGTAAAGAAAAGAATGATCTAAACTAAAGTGAAATTTAAAAAAAATATAAGAAATAGAAAAGCAAAAGAAAAACATGGGTACATGCATCAAAAAGTTCAGGTTAGAAGGTTATTATGGAATTTGATGTACTGGACGTCTCACTGTGATGGTAAATAGGCTAAAAAAAACCTATTTAACAAAATAAAAAAGATTAAAAAATTTTTTTAAATGAACCAGAATAATGGGAACGAATTAAGATTTAAACGTATCTATGAAGTAGTAGTGATTGTTGTCTTCTCGGGGGGTTGGCTTTCTGGGGGAGGGGCCTGCTGCGTGGGTTTTCAGGCAGTGTTTCCTGAGTTAAGTCCTCCCGCCCCCCTCCAGGGGGTGGGCTCTGAGGAAACCGGGCCTTTAGGCTTTTGTTCTCTGGAGGTTTTTATGTCTGTTCCTTTGTTTTCTCTCCCCCCTTGGCAGCTCCGGATGGTTCTTGGAGGTTTAGAGGAAAGAAAACTGCACCCAGCCCTCCCTCCCAGAGAGAAGCCCCAGTCCGTTCCCCTCTGGGTGCTGCAGAGCAGGTTCCCAGCCGAGATCTCTGGGGACACCTGTGTGTCCTGCTTGTACTCAAAACCACAAGCGGCAGCTGTCTGGGCAGCTCCAGACCCCCAGAGAGGTTCCAAGCGGGGAAGGCACACAGAGATTTTCCCGCTGGCCCGAGCTGATCAGACTTTCTGGGTCCTAGAGCCCCCGCTGGTGCCCGCGCGCCTCTCTAAGGGGAGGGGGTGGAGCGCGTCTCAGGCTCTGCTAGCGCCGCGCGGCACACACGTGGGGACTGCAAAAGTCTGTTTCTGCTCTGGGAGGGTCCCAGCCCCTGCCACACTCCAAACGCCCTTAGGAGGTCTCCTCGCAGCTCAGCGACCAGGACCTGGTTCTCCGCTGCACTCTCTCTGGCTCAGCGCCAGGGCTGTCTGCCCTCCGTGGGGGACTTAAGCCCCTGTCCCTAACAGTTCCAATTCCCACAATTTCACCCTACGATCTTTTCTCTTTTTGAGTGCTTTTTATCGGTCTTCAAGTTAATGCTGGTCCCCAGTCTTAGGGCACTCTCGTATTGGGGTATTACTTCCCAATGCGTCTCCTCTGGTGGCTCCCTCCCCCTTTTGTTTATCTTCAGATACCAGTCCTGTGTTCCCGCTCGGCTTTACCTGCCCACTGGCGTCTTCTGCCCCCGTAGAGATCCTGACGAGTAGAATTTTGATCTCAGGCTGATTTCATGAGTGATCGGAGTTCCTTGGTAGGTAATCAGCTCACTTTAGGGGACAGGTTGAACCAGAGCATCCTCCTAGTTCCCCGCCATCTTGTCTCCCTCTGCAGAACAATTTTTGAAGAACTCACTTTGCAAACTGCAACAAATGACGACTGACATGATTTTCCAGAGCAGATTATTACAGCCTTCTTATCACTTTCAAGATCCCCCCACGATTCATAAAAGTTGGTCTCTTTAATATCCTTACTTTTTTTAGCCCTCCTCACCATGATTTTCCAGAAGAAAGTTGTGCCAACTTGATAAATTGATATTATTTTATTTCCTATTGCTGTAGCAGCAAAATGCTAGTGGTAATCCCAGTGTTTGCCAATAGTGAATAGAAAGGTAAAATGTGGCACGTGCAGGAGATAGAATATTCTTCGGAGATGAGAAGTGTGACCTCACTTTATATACTACAGCATGGAAAGATGTAACGTTAAGTAAAAGATATAACGTTAAGTAAGATAAACTTGAAAAAGAAGAGGATTTATAGCACAATGCTACTGAAATGAAAACAAAAACGAAAAAATCCAAACATGTTTAATAATATGCATACATTTATAATATATTATTAATGTTGCATATGTTATGTGTGAGATACATACACTTAAGTACATGTATAGAGATGGATTGAAAAGAAATGTGTTAAATGTACTACAGCTGAGTGCCTATGGTGGAAGAGAGATGAGCTAGTAGGCAAGGGGACAATGGAGAAAGTGTAAAATTAGGTGAGAAAGTGTAAAAGTAGGAGTAAGTTTAAAATTAGATGTAAGGCAATGCAGTAAAATAAAATGGCTCTCTTGGACCCATGATAACTACCTGCCATTACTCAATTCTGGACACTTGAGGTCCAAAAGAAAGAAAAATCAAAAGGCTGAAGGTGGTTCTGATGCATCTCTTCCATGTTCCACAGTCCAGCTCTGAGAGTTGGTCCAGCTTTAAAAGTTCCTGTGTATACATCTCCCTCATGGAAAGACATAATTGGAGGTCACTCAGCTCTTCCAGGTGGGATCAGAAAGGCCAAATGTTCTTGCACCTTTAGAAATGATGCTTATTTCAGATCTCGTTTGTAGAAATTGATCTTAGCTAGTCACAAATTCAGACTCTTCGCCTGAACATCAGTGAAGTGTAAGGGTTCCATGTATAAATTAGAGTAGAGTCACTTGTACAGTTAAGCTTCAGGCTACCTTCCATTTCCAGGCAACCCTCCTCTGCTGGCTTCTCTTAGGGGCAAGTTGCCAGTGCTAGACCTGCTTTTCCTTTCTCTTTGAGTTTATACATGTGTCTGTTTTCTCCCCATCTCCTTCCCCATCCTTATCCCATCCCAGTCTCCATGTCCACATCCATGTTCATGTCTCCATCCATGTATATATCTTTTTATTTTTATGCCTAGACCTACACCTATATCTGGACCTGTATCTATACTATACCTATATCTAACTCTTGGAATTGTGCCTGATATGCAGCAGGTGTTCTGAAAAGTTAATCATCATTATTTGTTTTATTTACTTATTTACTTTAACCTGCTATTATCCACTCTTTTCTTTGGAAATTTTGTATCCCAGAATATCAACTATGAAAAAGGACATTATTTTCTGCTGGCCATTGGAACACTCACTTGTATGGATATTTAAATGTTAATCTCTAAGAGCAACAGAACAAGAAAAATAAAAATAAAAATAGCAAAGATGGGTAACTCAATTATTAAAACATCATACATGGTTTTTATAGTATCATCCCCAATTTTGATGCCATGGTTGGGATGGTAACCAAGAGCTCACTGGCCTTTCTTTTCATCACCTTGAGGGTGAGGTTTATCAAGTATTTCCCTCACTCATTCCTTCCCCAACATTTCCATGCTAGATGAAAAGCACACACACAGAAACTTGGCAGTAAATGCCTTGAGCCCCGAATTGCTACCTCATTTACAATCAGAGGAAAATGTGTTCTTCTGTTTTATGCTACTGGAATCTAAGTAAATCCATGCTTTTTGCCAGATGTAATTTGAAAGGAAGGGATTTATCTGGGTGTGCTGCTTCTAAATATTCACCATAATACCTGACATCTTATGGTTTTAGTTGTTTTTCTTTGGGTCCTATGAGCTTTTTCTCTTCTAAGAGAGCCCAGTGCCCAGGCTGGTTGCCTGGCAGCTGCTCCTCCAGACTCATCCTGGCCCAGAAAGAACTTGGTCTGACAGGATGCAGGGCCTCTTCTCCCATGGTGGGTGCCTTCTGAAAACTATCTGTTGCCCTTAAGGTGATTGTCGGTATGATCAGAGACCTTGTGTGTGATTGACTGCCCAGATGCCTGGTTCTGAATTTGTCTTCCAACTAGGATCAGATCACAGTGTTGAAATCTAACTGTCTTAATGTAGGCCCCAATCTTGCAGCCTAATGCCTCCATAATTTGAATCCTGCTATATTTACTTATCTGTTTAGTTATTTATATTCATGACTTTTTGACATACAAAAAGCTGTACATTATTAACATATATCACTTGATGAATCAGAAGGTAAGTGTATACCTATGAAGCTCGCCACAGTCTATGCCATGAACCTATCCATTACCTCCTAAAGTTTCTTCCAATGCTCTTATTTATTACCTTTATTTTAGTTTTTGTAGTAAAAACATTCAAGTAAAAGCTACCATCTTAGCAAATTTTTAAGTACACAACATAGTGAACTATAATCATCACGTTGCTCTATAGGATTTATTCATCTTGTGTAACTAAAATTTTGTACCTTTACTGGTATCTCCTCATCTCTTCCTCCCTCCAGGCCCTGGAAACCACCATTCATTCCACTCTGTGCTTCTATGAATATGACTATTTGATACTTATCTTTTAGGTAGTATCATGTAGTATTTGTAAGCAACCTAAATATACCTCAATAGATGACTGGATAAAGAAAATGTTGTGTGTCCATAGGACATCACAGAAGACATTATGCTAAGTGAAATAAACCAGACACAGATGAACCCTATATTTGTATGATGTTCAATCATTTGGACAAGCTTCACTGGTTTGTGACTGTACACCCACTTGCATCAAAAAGTTACCATTCACATTTTCTTTTGCCACATCCTTTGTACTAGTGTATTGGCACTAACTCCACTTGTGTTGGTACTCACCTGATCCCTTTGGAGTTGGTGTACCTCTTGCCCCTGTCAGTTTTCTACCAGAATTAGAATCAGCCTTGGCTTGTTTGCTTCACCTGTTTTATTCCCAAGACCATGACAATTTGAACACTGAGATTATACACACACACACACACACACACACACACTCACGATTATATAATACAATGATATGCACATGCACACACACACAAATATATATAAATAATTTTGCTGATATGTTAAAAGAGAATCCCCCACAACCAAAAATAAAACCATCATATCCTAATTTTACATAAGTAATGTCCCAGGAAACCTAAACCATCACCTACTCTGAAAAGGTAATCACTATAGAATACAGGTGCATCTTATAATAAAAATTACCTTTTCCTAATTTTCTGGATTGAGGGTCTGTATTGTACATGTGGAAAGATTATTAATATAAAATACAATGATGGAGGTATTTTTTGATGTTTGAGGTCCTTAGAACATTAAAAAGTAAAAAAAAAAAGTCATGCAAAAGAATTAGGCTAGAATATATATTTTGAGTCATTTAGTGCATTTTGGAAGTGAATACATATATTCCTAGGCTTTGGATAAGAAAGCTAATGGAAATTCTTCTCCAAGGTGAAAGAGACAATGCAAGGAAAAGAATCAGCTGTTCTTTGCATCTGTTGGAGACACAAATCAGAACAAAGGCAAAAGCTGCAGAGGGTAGTAGGGGTCATTAATGCCTTTCACATAAGCAGAGTGAAAAGAAAGATGGCCACCCTCAAACACTCATGAATCTGAGGTAACTTTCATTTCATCCATTCTGCTCTTGAGTAGACATTATAATAATGAAAACATGTCAGGTTGGTGAGATTTGAATTGAGTGTGCACATTTTTGTTAGTATTGCTGGCTGCCTGGGTACTTTTGTTGATGAAATGAAGTGCTTTATAACATTAAATCATTATTTCATGCCATTGGTATTAACCTTCTGAAGGGCATTGCCAATTATATTACACTATTTCTTAAAGTTGACTAGCATCATAGAGCTGACCATGTCCCATTTGCGAGGAAAGATCCTGAGATTCTTTTTAGAGGAAGAGGAAAGATTATTTATAGGATGTTTATTTTTGCTTAAAGATTTTAAGTTCGACGCCCCTCTTCCAAATAGGTTAGAGTGGGTGAAAGGGAGAGAGAAGAGAGCAAAAATAAGAGAGAGGAGGAATGATCCCACGGGTGTCCATGAAGTGTTTTCCTTTCCCTGTTTTTTCCTAAGAGCCCTTACAGAGACATCTTGCGTGGAACGTTAAAATGGAAAAGAAAGAACTTGGAAAAGATAAAAATGGGTTAAAATAATTGCTAATAGGCCCTCAAAACAGATAGGTTTCTCCTGGTCTCTCTAAAATTATCTGGTAGTTTGCTTAGTGACATGAGGTCTGCGGTACTCACCTCACATGCTTTTCTCCAGAGAAGGTTTTGTTTTAGAAGAGCTGCAAAGAAGAATCCACAGAACCCTTTTCCCCAATGTCCCCACAAATGGAACATTTATGTCCTGCAATTTTCTCCAGTCTTTAAAGAAATTGTACAAGTTTGGAATATTATAGAAAAAATATGAGTAACAACTTAGTCAGAAAGATGAAATAGCACTGTGGATAAGTATCTTGGCAATTGGTCATATTTGTAGTTCATCTAGTTCATGTCTGGGAGCAGGCTCTCCATACATTTTTGGCATCTTTCAAGGCAGCCAGAGCCACATGCTGGAGGTGGTAACTAGGTACATTTTGCCTTCTTAATCTGAAATCTTCAGAACTGAGTGAATCACTCATAGACATCAAAATGGAAGCAGCAATTGAATGTTGAAAAAGAATTTAAATTTGCTTTTCTTTATTCATAATTTACTTCACTGTCCATTCTGTTTAAATTGTCTTTAACAAAGTAGAAATAGTATTTTTTTTTAAAGATTTTACTTATTTATTTGTCAGAGAGAGAGGGAGAGAGAGTGAGCAAGTACAGGCAGACAGAGTGGCAGGCAGAGGCAGAGGGAGAAGCAGGCTCCCCGCCGAGCAAGGAGCCCGATGTGGGACTCAATCCCAGGACTCTGGGATCATGACCTGAGCTGAAGGCAGCTGCTTAACCAACTGAGCCACCCAGGCATCCCTAGAAATAGTATTTTTATTATACTCTTCTCCATACTATTGCTAATGGTATTTTTAGAGAAGTTAATAGGAATATTTAAAAATCAGCCACAAGATGATATATTTGTTCAACAAATCCAGTAACAATGGAAGAAACCTTCCCTTTGAACATTCAATAATTTAATGATTGCAAATATTTATTGAGTATACACACTGTCCCGGACCTTGTTCTAAGCTTTTCATGTGTATTAACTCATATATACCTATGAGGTAGGTGTTGTGTTTTTTTTTAAGATTTTATTTTTATTTATTTTGAGAGTAGAGGAAGGGCAGAGGGAGAGGAAAAGAGAGACTCTCAAGCAGGCTCCGTGTCGAGTGTGGAACCTGACTTGGGGCTTAATCCTATGACCCTGAGATCATAACCTAACCCGAAATCAAGAGTTGGATGCTTAACTGACTGAACCACCCAGGTGTCCTTATGATGCAGTTTTCAAGAAACTCAAACACATAGAATTTAAATTGCCCAAAGTTATCCATGTGCTTAGTGGTGGTGCAGGGACTTAAGCCAGGCTGTCTTGGACCCTGTGTTAGACTCTTTTCCCCATTTTTTGCAAGACTAGTAAAAGATAAGATAGAAGTGTAATCTGACTTCAACAACTGCTGTCTTGTCAATGATACAGCAGCTTATCATATGATCATATCTATCTATCCAATCACCCAACTCATCTTTTTCATTAAAACTGATCTGGACAAATTAACTTTGTATCTCTTTCCACTTTCTGTTGAAGACACCACTATCTTTGTAGTAACGCCTATACAAAATGTCTGACACTCCACACTGCTTGTCTATTACCAAATTCCTTTTCATCTCTCAAGATCTAGCTAACGAATTACCACTTCTCTGAATCTTTTCCCAGGGAGGTTGAGTTTCTCCTACATTTGGATTTCCTAATGGCTTGTTTCTCCTGGTTCCCAAATACTGGTGTCTATATCAACTACTTCATCATTACTCTGGAGATTCTATACCAATCCTAAGAGATTTAGGTTCAGCCTATCTGCTCCCCAAGTCACTTACAATTTCATTCCCTCTTTCTGCCCCCATACTTTTATCTAGCCCCTTGAATATTCACATGGGGAGCCCAGATCTACAAATGACACAAAGTACATGTTCACCAAATACCACTGAAAGAATGAAGGAAAATAAAGACTCAGATCAAATTGATACCCGAGAGTTTTTCAGGAAAATAAGTTGTAGAGCCTACATCAGCATTAGCTTAACTCAGTCATAATTGTTGCATCATGATTATCACAAGATCAATCACTTACAAGAATGCCTTGAATCAGTAAGAAATAATTCCATTATATTCTATAAAGTTTACTTATCAGAACAGATAATTTCATGGTAATTTCAAATGAATGTTTTGCATTTGTAACACAAAAGGGGTTAACTTGATTATCTAGAAGAAGCAGGTTTCTAGAATGACTCCATCCATAGTTCTGAGTAAATGAGGATTATTGTACTAAAATTCTATGAGATTAAAAAATTATGTTGCTATATAGAAAGAACTATCCATTTATGAAATATAAATAATAAAGTTTAACCCACTTTCAATGTTAAAAGTCTCTAAACACACAAAAAACTAAAATCTTTATCTATATAAATGTTAACCTTTTCTACACTTGCGGGACCATCTCATCACGATACTTCTTAAATGCTTCAGCACCTCCAAAAAACACTTACCTTATCCTACATAATACCAATGCCATTATCACAGCCAACATTAGTGATATTTTAAAATTATCATCTAATACTGAGCCCATACTCAAATTTCAGCAATTGTTATTAAAGTACCTCTGATAGTCATTAAAAAAATCATAATCATTCAAGGATCATTTGCTGCAATAGTTTATTAGCTTCTTAAGTTTCTGTAATGCATAAATCATCCATTGATTCTTTGAAGGATCAGACCAATTGTCTCTTAGAAGCTTTCGCCTTTGGATTTGTCTAATAGTTTCCTCATGGGTTTTTTAAAATTTGCTCTTCTTTTGTCTGTATTTCTCATAATCTGAGAGTTAGCTCTATGAACTTGATTAAATTCAGGTTAAACATGTTTGTAAGGAATAGTCACGGGCGAGGCGGGCGAGGCTGCGGTATTCACGCTGCACTGTACCAGTAACTATGTAACGTCTGGTTGTCCTCCAAATAATCTGATCAGCAGGCAGTAGTGTGAAGTCAGCATTACTTGGAAAGAACATGGCTCTGAGCAAACCTTACAAGTCTCATTTTCTAAAGATAGCTCTCCCATTGTCTCTCCCATAATTTCTGGAATGTCGACATTTTCCTGCTTTGTTTACCCGGATCTATTAGAAGGCTTTGATAGGACGAAGGTATTAAAATTCACTCTCTGCCATTTAGACTTTATCTTGATCCATATTATTGGATTATACGGCCAATGATTCGGCAAGGTACTTGAGGGAAAACAGCAGAGAGCGTGTGCATCTTAATGGAAGGAAGAAGTACACAAAAGTGGAAATTAGATAGTCTAGTTGGCGGGTAGTACCAGGATTTCTTAGCAGTTATTTTGCAGTGCAATGAACAGTTAGTGTACATGGGGCAGTTAATTTGGGGTGGGGAGTGAATGGTGAGGGGTGAAAAGAATATTTTTGATGGTCTGGAAGGATTCTTATCAACTCACCTAGGGCACTGCACCTCCAGGTTGTGAATGTATGATGCTAATGTTCCATCTTCCCTAGCAGTTGTCCCCACTCAACTGACAAGAAAAAAGATCACTTATTTCTTTGATCTCTCCCTCTCTGAATTTGCCAACAAAACATGACCTGAGAATGCTCAATAGAAGCAACTAACAGTCTTCAGACACTTCTCGTATGTCTTATCTTTTCCACCCAAAGTTACCATGCTTAACATATTTTTGCCTATTCATCTCAATCTTCTGGACGAAAGCAAGGACACGGACAACCTTGGCCATTCTTACATCTACAGAGCTTAGAAGAGTTTCAGTGAACACTGTTGCTGTCGAATGAAGGAATGAATGAACATCCTAGAGGCAGGTTGGAATCTTTGTTTTCTGTTGTCTGTGACTCCTTTGCATTGTTTACGTTATCGACTGTTTTTAATGGAATTTATTGGACGATGATGTACGGATTAAAAGAATGTGAGACATGTTTTCTTGAAGTCCATACCTTGCCAGTTCTAAAGAAAGTATATACCTTTCTCATTTATGTGGAGGGACTAGGTTTCCCTTCAGTTATTTTAGGTGTATTTTCTGTGATTGGGCACTTTGGATGTAATGAGGGAACAAGTGCTTAGCCTTGTTTTTTCCCTGTGATGTTTTGTTCCTTCTGTAACAGTACATATCAAATTGAAGGGATAGTTGGCATATACAGAAACTCAGAGCAATGATGTTTTTCATTTGTTAGATGAAATGCAAGTCCACTTAGAAAACAGTCTTCCTGCATTTCTCCCATGAGAAAATAGTGAATGAGAATAGAATAAAGAGTTATGGATGTTGACCTTTGAAACTCTCCCCAAAGCTGTATGACCACCGATGGGATGACATGAAAAGTCATTTCGCTTATAATGAGATACCAAGCGGGCCTGTCTTCTTTTAAAACCTGGCATTTAAAAATACATTTACTTCTATTATGTCCTGGCCTAACCTGCACCGGCTATTGCATATGACATATTACCTGAGCAGATGTTTGAGACAACATGCCGGCAGCAGGGCAAGTGAAGAATAAAGTTTATAATTCTGTTCCCTCAATCTCAGAATCACACAATGGAGAAAGCTTTTTTATCTGGCAATTTATTGCAAATGTTATGTAAACTGCCTATTAATTTTATGCCTACCGTGCAGCAGAGCTCTTTAATATGAAGAAATGAGGGGGAAAGAGACATCCAGATGAGTTTCTTCCATAGGACATCTTGTCACTTTCGCAGAATCTTTTGTAACCAATTTGCCTTTGACCTTATGACCTTACCGGTGGGGGCCAGCTGAGAGGGACATTCAGATATGTAGGGAATCCTATTTCTTGATACTAAAGGTGGGGGGTGGAAGGGAATCAGGAAGGTAAGATATGATGATAGGAATTTTTATAATTGTATTACTTTGATTATTCCTAGGTTATAGAAGAAGTGAAGAGCTTTAAAAAAAAAAAAAAGCAACTGTTCCAGGGAAACGGTGGCATTCATTTCACTGTCATGACCTCTACTGCAATTTATATTATGAACTCAAAATAAGCCTGTTTAATATTTCATTAAAATGTATAAAGTATAAACATACAGTATTATGTTACATAATGCATTTGCAAGTTGATATTCAGATGTGAGAGTTTTCTGTATTCATGAAGGAATGACCTTCATACCCCACAGGAGGATCACCAGTTTATGCAATCCTACAACATTTTTATTTTATTTATGTGCCATATGAAATAGGACATTCATATCATCAACTCTAACAAATGTATTAACCGGAGAGGGGACGAGACTGTCTCTATATTCACGAGGTGAATGGCACAGGCATTTGCGCCACCAAACCTGCAATCCCATCTCAAGCTGTGTGTGTGCTCAGGCATTTGCATTTGGTAGTCCTGAAATTTGCCTTGCCTTATCCACACTTAGAGAATCATAATTTAAAACTGGGAAAGGCATGGTTTCATGTAGTATGATCAACAAGGAGTGTTGGAGAACTAAATGGAAATTAGTTAATTCCACATCAATTAATAAAGCACTACCACCATCATCATGCAATCAGGATGTTCGAACCATTTCTGAGTTTCACAGGGAGAATTCATCAAGATAAACAGATGTTCATTTGACATGATGATCTTTCCTCTTTCAGGAGGCACTGATTCTGTTCTGCTTAATCTTTTAGTTGCCAATCCTGAACCAACAGGAGGCCCTGAAGAAGGAAACCACTTACGAGAACGGACTGCTTTTTTTCAGATGTCACGACAAAGCTGTTGATTTACATTCAGAAAATACTTACTCATAGGTTATGGGTTAGCGGGTGGTGGGAGGAGTGGTGGCAGGGAAATCGGTGTTGGAAAATTGCTTAGAAGTTGTGATGCTGCTCCTGGTGGGACCTGGAGTCTAAGATTTAAGAAACAGTATTTAAGATATTATTTAAAACTTGTTTAAGAAATTGAAGTTACATAGGCTTTTTAATAAATATATTTTATTTTATTTTTTAAAAAGCTTTTATTGGTGTGCCTGGGTGGTTCGGATGGTTAGGCATCTGTCTTTGGCTCAGGTCATGATCTCAGGATCCTAGGATTAAGCCCCATGTCAGGGCTCCCTACTTAGCGGTGAATTGTTGCCTCCCTCTCCCTCTACTTCCTCTCCCCTGCTCATGCTCACATTCTCTCTCTCAAATAAATAAATAAATTCTTAAAAAAAATCACTACAAGTAAATTATATGCATTTTCTCTTTTTACTTATTAAATTGGGAAACAAAAATTTGATTTGATTATTTAATGAATCTCATCCTGTCCCAGTAATTGATGCATTTTATTAAGAAAACAGGTCCCTCTTAATCTCCTCAGGTGTCCAGTTATATATAAATAAGTCACAAGAATGAAAAGTACAGTATAGGGAATATAGTCAATAATATTATAATAACTTTGCATAGTAACTACAGTTATCGTCATGAGCATTTTTAACATATATAATTGTTGAATCATGATGTACACCCGAAACTAATACAATATTGGATGTCAACTATACTTCAATTAAAAAAAAAAAGAAAAAACATCATTTGTCATTCATGAAAGTTTATACCACTTTTACAGTATTTATAACCAAACAAGAATCTTCCAGTTTTTTTTGTTTTTTTTTTTGTTTGTTTTTTTTTTAGCGAGAGAGTGAGAGAGTGATCAAGCATGTGCATAGGGGTGGGGGAAGGCAGAGAGAGAGAGAATCCTAAGCAGGCTCCCCACTCAGCATGGGGCCCAGTGTGGGGTTTGATCTCACCACTGTGAAATCATGACCTGAGCTGAAATCAAGAGTCAGATGCCCAAATGATGGAGCCACCCAGGTGTCCCTCCAGTTCTTTTTATTTTGACACATTATTTTATAGTGTCCATATGTTTAGTTACCAAATTTTGGTGAAAAAATTTTACAGCTCTTCTTCGTTTCTGAAAATGCAGACAGTCTTTGATATAATGTTGAGCAGCTTCTCCCTGAACTCTTTCAAATGGCCACTCTCTCTCATTTATTGCATAAAGCCTTTCACTTTATACTTTTTTAAAAAGATTTTTATTTATTTATTTGACAGAGAAAGAGATCACAAGTAGGCAGAGAGGCAGGCAGAGAGAGAGGAGGAAGCAGGCTCCCCGCTGAGCAGAGAGCCCGATGCGGGGCTCGATCCCAGGACCCTGAGATCATGACCTGAGCCCAGGGCAGAGGCTTTAACCCACTGAGCCAGCCAGGCACCCCTCACTTTATACTTTTAACACCCTCCCATCATGCTTGATATTGCTGTGTTCTCCTGTCTCACTACTTCAAACAAGCATTTAGTTATAATATCTATAAATTGATTTATAAGTGATTTTAAAATATTGACATGGAGTTATTTTCATACCTTTGCTGTTAAATGAAATGATAAATGTAAAGCACAGAACTTGACTTATGAGAGGCCAGGAAACTAAGGTTGTTCCAGTAGTGACATTGGGGGCTATCTCAACACAATGCTGCCTAGGTTTGGCAAATCTCTCTATGTCTGCCTCTCTTGAATTACAATGACGAGAAAGTTATCAATGTCTTAGGTTTCAACAGTATTTGGTCTACCAAGCACTTGCAAAAGGGCTTCCTGACCTGATTCTCTGACAACCCTGTGAAGTACATAGGGAAAATATTAAAATCTCCATCTTAGGAAGCCCAGAAAAATTAACTAATGTACACCAGCCCATATTCATTTAGTCTATGATCTTCTCACTTTGATGAGCCTTATTGTTTTCAAGAAACAGAAATTGATTCAAATCAGCTTAAATGTTAGAGTGAATGTGTTGAAGAAAATGGGGAGGTAGAAGGTAGAGTTGGACTTGGACCTCACAAGTGGCTAAGTCAGTCTTTTTGTCTCTCTAGGGCTTTTGGGTCTGTTCTGCACATTTACATCAGATTTTATTTCCTTTTGAAGATTTTCTTGTCTTCTCTATGCATTTCATCTACACATCGGTACTGGGGCCTTGGTTCTAGAGTCCCTTCAATTTTGGCACCCAACAAAGACTAACATTTAGAGTCTCTGTTCCACTTTGCAATTCTCACACCCATGATTCCCAATGCCCTCCCCTTCCCTCCCACCTTCTCATGTGGGACAAGGGAGCATCCCATCTCCCAACAGCTGTAGACAGGGATTTGGAACTCCATGACCTGCTGTTCTTTGGGAGGTTGTGGGCATATACTCTTCCCTAAGATGATGTGGATAAGTTGGGGTATGGAAACCTTGGGATTCTGATGCCTCTAGAACACATTATCTTGTAATTCTGACCCAAGATTGCTCTGTACTCTCCCTAGAGATGTTCGAAGTTATAATCCAGTCTCTCAAGAAAAAGAGGGTATTTTTTTTTAATTGCTAGGTAACTTTAACTTTAGGTAAATAGCTTCCCCCCCTCTTTTTATTAAAAGGAGAGAAAACCCAAATGCAACAAAATATATTCTTTAGCTTTTTATGAAATAATTTTCCTGTTAAATTATTCCTCAGAAAATGCATTTAGTGTAGTGAAAGATCCCCTGGTAAAGCTCAAAATGAATGTTAGAGAGAAGAATTGTTTTACCCAATGGTTATAAGGCACTCAGGGGGAATAGCATGATTTAAATACAATTAATCTAATAGCATCTTAAAGCAAATACTATAGATGTTAATAGAATTCATATATATATATATATATGTATGTAAAGGGGATATATATTTATCCCCTTTACATTTTCAACGGGGTTTGAATGTCATGGTTAAAAAAACAAACCTCCGAACTCTAAGCAATAAAAATCAATGAAAAACACTGTTTTAAACAAATTGAGTAGCCACAGGAGGCTTAAACCAGACAGCTCGCTTACAGTGGCAGCAGCGGGAGTGAGAAAGGATCCAGGAGCCCTTCTTCCCACACCCCAAGGAGTTCATGAGCTAGATGTCTTTATCTTCAACTGCCTCAGGAAGTTGTCTTGTCTCTGGAACATGACTCCATATGGCAACTGGTTAATTTGAATACTGGAGGGAAGAAATGACTGGAACTTTTTAAGAAATGTAAGTTTCTTTTCTCCCTATATTTATAGCCATAGAGAAGTCTTTTTAAAAATCTACATTATCCGGTCATCAATTTGGATTCCCTGCTTGCTGACACTAATGTGTTGAAATTACTTTGCTTTATACAAGGCTTTTAGAAATCATATACCAGGGTTAGGCCCTCAAATTCAACCAATCAACATAGTAGGACCTGTTATCTTTAAAAGAAAAAATAAATAGTCGTCCATTGTTATTATATCACACTTGAAAGGCCCCAAACAGTCCAAGGTCTTAACAAAGCTTCCAGCCCTATATGGCCAGCCATCAATTCCTATCACTTTTCCCCTTGTTCCCTTTACTCTAGCCACATGGTCCTTCTTCTCACGCCTAGAACATTTTAAGGATGATTCCAAAGGAAGGTCTTTGCAAGGCTATTGTGGTGCTTGGAATACTCATTTCTACAGTCTTTGTTTGGCTTGTTCATTTATTCTCATCTTCAGTGCCATCTGATTTAGAGAAGCCTCCATGATCAGTCTATTTAAAATAGCACCCATCCGTCACTCTGTTTGCTCTGTTAATGTCTTACCATTTCTTTTCCAATAGTCATCATCACCAGATATTAAATTATTAATACCTCTATTCTTTTTTTTTTCCTTCTCCATTAGAACATAAACTCCATGAGAGCAGGGACTTGTCTGTTTTGTTCTTTTGATCCATAGTGTCTAGAATAGAATCTGGCACATTATAGGTATTTCAGGTGCTGGTGCATAAATTTTGTGTTATTTGTTCATGATAAGATACATACATTATGTGAGAATATGCATTCAGAAGCCTTTATAGCAATTTGACATTGATGCAATATCCAAGTATGGGATTTTGTAGATTATAAAAGTATCAACCCATAACAAATTGAGGAAGATAAAAAAAGTTGGTCCTTCAGCCTACCTGCTTTAGTAAGACTGATGTTAGTTAGATGGTGGAAGGTGAATGTCATAAAAATACAAATTCTAGTGGTCTGTACCATGTAGGAATATGAGCTCCCGAGTGCAAAATATGCTGCTGAAACCTACACTGTATGCTATTAAAAGAGGAGGCTTGGTGGTCATCTTTGGATTTGAAAACAACACATCCCATATCTGGGTGAGTGGCTCTGACCCATTTAGCAAGTATCTTGCCTGAAGAAACCCTAAAGCAGGTCCAGGTTATAGAGACAATCCAACCCAATTGTTGACGCAAATACAAATTCTGTTTAGAGCTTCTAACAATTTCCCATTAGGTAATCATAGGCACAGAACTGAAGGATTTTAGAATAAAGTTTTGCTCTATTTTCTAGGAACCCAGTTTCTTTTTGAGAGATAGCTATTAATTTGTTACATGAACCAAACAGAAACTGAACACATGATTTTGGTTCATCAAGTGATTGTTCAGTCAAAGGTATCCAAAATGAAATGGATGTTACTCAGGCCACTAAGCCATAAGGTTGGGCATATTCAGCAGTATTATGTTATGTTTGACAAAGGTATTACACATATATGTTTCCATCAGCAATTTATAATATAGTATTGGGAGCCTAATAGGTAAAAGACACATAACCTATGACAATACACCTATAAACATTAAAAAGGAAGCTGGAAAACAATGGAACAACAATGACTTTCAAGCAACAACCTAGACGTGTATATTCAGTGAAAACACCCTTCAAAAACCAGGACTTAAGTATTTATTTTAAGATACATAAAAATGGAGCAAATTTATCGGCAGCAAACCTAACTAAAAAAAAAATTAATAATATTCTTTGGGGAGGAGGGACAATTCCCTATGGCATTTCAGAGATGCAGGAACAAATGCAGAGCAACAAAAAGAAGTAAAAATATAGACAAAGTGAATGAATATTGATATATAAGATGATAACAAGAATAATAAATTGAATATTAAAATATATAATGTCAATAGCACATATGGCAATAGAGTAAATACTGTTACAGTATTCTAATATATTTTAATTTTTCAGGAAAATGGTAAAAGTATGACTCTATATTAGGAATTTACAAGTAGAAAATGGGTGTTGTGATTTCTAGAGTAATCATTAGAAAAACAGTAAATCAATGTACAACTAACAAGTTGTATTGAGCAAATAAAATAATAAAATTGTATTGTTTGGTTAAAAATAATGCAATAAAAAAGAAAAAAGGCACAAAGAAATCTAGGGACAAATAGAAAGTGAAAGTAAATAGTAAAATGGTAAATTTAGCCTTCTAATATCAGTTATTTTATTAAATATAAATCAACTAAATGTTTTAATTAAAAGACAAAATTTTCAGACTAAAAAAACCCAAAAACCCTGCTTCTAAAAAACTCATCTTGAATATAGCATTTCAGAAATGTTAAAAGTTAAAAGACAAATAAAGGTATTCTGTGTAAATAGCATCCAAAAATACTAAACACATATAAAAAGGAAGAGGCCATTTTAAAAATAAAAAGGCTTTTACTGGGAAAATTAAATAATCCTAAAAGTGCACCCTAAGCATTAATGTAAATGATAACATGTGGAACACTACATGTAACAACTACAGAATATATATTCATTTCAAACATATGTGTAATATTTAAAAAATGAGGACAGTTAAATAAGTTTCAACAAATTTTGGAAGATTATAATCACTTGAAGTATAACATCAAAACTTTGAGGATGCAGTTGCTCCGAGGAAAATACATAGTCTTAAATTCATAAATCAGAGAAGAAGAGAAGTTGAAAATCAATGTTTTGAGTGTTTATCTAAAGCAAATTAAATCTCAGTAGAGCTGAAGTAAGGAAATAAAAAAAACTATGGGACCAAATGAATTCACCAGGGAATTCTGCCAAAGACTTGGGATTGACATAATTTTCATGCAATGCCAGTGAAAGTAATAGGAGATTTCTTAATGGAAATTACCAAGTATTTTGTGGAATTCATATAGAACCTTAAAGACCAACAGGGGCCTAGAAAATCTCAAAGAAGGAGAACTAACTAGAAATACTTTACTAGATTTCAAGACATTCTGAAGCTAGGTAGTGTAGGCACAATGAAAGACAAAGAAACCAATGGAACGGAGTAAAGAGTCTTACTATATACACGCAGATATGAGGTCATTTGGTTTATGTTGATGGAAGCACTCCAGAGGAGTAGGAAATGGACAGTCATTGAATAGATGGTGCCAGGTCAACTGGGTATACCTATGGAAAAACAAAACTAGGCCTGAAATCACATAATAGACAAAAAAAAATTATTTTAAGTAGATTGTTGCCCTAAATATTGAAAGCATATCAATAAAATTTCCAGGAGATAATATAGGAAAATATTTCAAAATTATAAAGTAGTTAAGTATGTCTTAAATAGGAAACAAAAATCAACTGGCTATGAAGGAAAACATTCATAAAGATATGCATGTATTGTTAAGATATTATGTTTATCAAAGATATGGTTAAGAGAATGAAAGGCAAACCAGAAAATGCTCAAAGATATTTGTAATTCATACACCATCAAGACACTTGCTTCCAAAATATATACAAAGTTTCTACAACTAAAAAAGAAAATGAACAAAAAACAAACAAAAAAATAAAAATAAAAAAAATCAGTATAATTTTTAAATGATCAGAAACTTGTAGAGACACTTATATAATGAATATATCCAAAGAATCAATAAGGATACAAAAAAGTGTAACCTTAGTAGTCATCAGGGAAAAGCAAAATAAAACACAATGAAATAGCACTGCAAATTCATCAATATGAATAAAATTATAAAGACTGATAACACCAAGTGTTAGTAAAAATATGGAACCAACTGGGACTCTCTTATACTGGTGGTGTAATAAAAATTTTACAAATGCATTTGGGAAACTGTTAAGCAGTAGCTACTAAGTTCGAAGATAAACATACTCTATACTTAGCAGGTTTACACTTATATGCCCATCAGAAATCCTTACATCTGTGCATACAAAAAAAAAATAATGTAGGGGCGCCTGGGTGGCTCAGTGGGTTAAAGCCTCTGCCTTCGGCTCAGGTCATGACCCCAGGGTCCTGGGATCGAGCCCCACATCGGGCTCTCTGCTCCGTGGAGAGCCTGCTTCCTCCTCTCTCTGCCTGCCTCCCTGCCTACTTGTGATCTTTCTCTCTGTCAAATAAATAAATAAAACCTTTAAAAAAATAATGTATAAGAATATTCATAATATTTCCAAATAACAAACATCTTAGATGCCCATCGACAGAAGAACAGAAAAACAAATTGTGGTTTGTTCACACAGGGGGCTACTATACAGTAAATGAAAACAAACATACTCTTGTTACATAAAACAATATGGATGAATCTCACAAACATAGTGTTGGATGGAAGAAACCAGACTTAAAAGAATTCAAACTTTAAGATTCCCTTTATTATATTTAACATACTGCAGAATAAAATATTCTATAATTAAATTTAATACAGTGCTTCATAATTTCCATGCTTTTAAATATGCAAGATAAGGTGAAACATTAAGAACACAATGCAATCAATGCTAAGTATTAAAGTTAGTTAGGGATGCCTGGGTGGCTCAGTTGGTTAAGCTTCTGCCTTTGGTCTGCCTGAGGTCGTGACCCCAATATCCTGGGATAGAGCCCAAGGACAGGCTCCCTGCTCGGTAGGGAGTATTCTTATTCCTCTGCCCCTCCCCCCACTCATGCTCTCTCGCTCTCTCTCTCTCTCTCCCCCCTTTTCTCTCTCTCAGATAAATAAATAAAATCTTTAAAAAATAATAAATTCTGTTAAAATGCTTTAATAAAAAAGTTTTGCCTTTTTTTTTTTTTACCACTTTACAAAATCTACCAGTTGGGTGGTTAACTGGGTTTATAGACTGAAATAAAATTTTTTGTAGTCTTATAAAGCTATTTTCTATAGTAGAAGGAAGGTAATATATCTGAGCTTATTGCTGAATTTATTTTTCTATGTTAACCATTTCTAAACATGGTTACTTTAAAATGTTTGGGATTTTCATCCTAATTCCATATCTTCAGTTAAGATTATAGAACTATTATAAATTTTCCTGTGATTTTGAAACAATTCAGGACAAATTGGAAAATGCTTTCATTGTGTTCAGCAGCTGTTAAAACAGACAAAAGATAAGGTTCTTTTACAAAACAATTCTGTACCGTTATAAAAATTCCTCTTGGCTAAACCCATTCTATTGAGAAGTTAGAACACTTCCTATGTTGGGGAACTCTGACCTCAGAAGGCTTTTGTCCCATTTTTGGATAGATCTTATTAGATTTTCTATTCTGAACTCTAAATGCAAATAGCTTTCCTTCACTGATTTCAGGCCCACCTCCAGGACTACTCCCCTTCTTCCTTACTATACATTAACTATATTAAGGTAGCTATATATATCCTTCACTCTTATTCAAGCTACACATCCATAATTCTTTCTAGTGTTTTTAGATGCTGCTTATTACCCTTCATAATCCTGATTGCCCTCATTTAGAGACCCTCGTTTGGTGGTATCGGTGACTCTTCTTACATCTTGATTGGTAACTCTCATGGAACCTTTCATATCATAAATATCATAATACATCCCCATAGTGTCAGTTTAAATTTTTATTTAAAACTGTGACTGATAACTGAATCTTCTGGCACTGGGCCAATGCAATCAAGAATGACAAGACTATGTGATACTCTGATTCATGAGAATGAAAGACTTTCATTGCACAGAATGATAAATCCGTACATGGCCTCTGAAGTGAGTAATGATTTTGCCTAAAACCTAGTTTCTTCTCATAGCACTAAAACACAGGTATGAAGGAATGGCAACTCCAAAATAGAGATTTTCAGCATAAGGAAAGGATGGTGTGATCACTTGCTGGGGGGCGGGGGTGCTGGTTCATGTAAAGGATTTCAGAAATTGGGAGAATTGATAACTGATACTCATTATCCACTTCTGCCATCCTTCCACCAAGTATAGTTTGGCCTGTAACCAGGAACAAATGTGGTAATAAGCAAGAGGTGAAATTTGACAATTGTTGTCCTTAAAATCTAGCATGTAATGTAAAATACCACATACCAGATGAGGACTAAAGAGTGTGAAATGATATGGGACTGGTATCATTCCTCAGGGGATACTGTACTTATATTAGAGGGACCTGAGTTTCCATTCAATACTTGTTAGTCATCTGTACATTTGTGTTGAGCTCGGAAGCAATTGAAACCCCTACATATTCATCAAAACAAAAAGTTTGCTAAGCTAGAAAATCCCCATGCTACCTGCACAATCAGTTAAATCAAGGAAGAATGTAAAATGTTTTCACTCATTATTTTAAAAACCCATCTCTTTAATTGAACCCTATTTTTGAACCTAGAGACCAAATGAACTTTGATTCTATCATCCATCATCCTGGTTACCCTGGTTATCACTTTGTGTTTTTTCACAAATGTGACTAGTCGCGTTCTGCAGACAATGCTTAATAGAGTGAACAGTATTGGTGTAGTACAGGGAGAGTCAGTTTTCAACTCTAACTCCAAACATGAAATAATCCCTTCTGCCAAAAAGGTTTTAGAATCATCTCCTTCATTACTGAAGCATTCTGGGGCAGCAGACTGTGGCAAAGACCATACAGAAGATGGTATGGACAAGAAGCCTCCACTCAGGTTTGAGAGAGAGACAAGTCACTGCACCGTGACAGGGATTCCCATTATCTGTTAAGGACAGCAGCCAGCATTTTGCAAAGCATATTGTAGATAAGCAAAGCCTTGACAGAAATCCACTGATTAAGGTGCAGTTCTAAGGCATGAGAAATACATTTGTAATGTCTTAACATCAAGTGGTCATGGTTATAAAACTCAGAAGTGACATCCTGGTCACTTTGAGATCAGCTTTGGAAAATTCTTGTGAGACACTCAGATGTAGCTCAAAAGAACAGAGCTGAGGGCACCCAGTTCGGGCAGAAGGAACTGGAGACAGCAGATGGACCTAGGACCAGCTCCGTGGACCCTTTACTTTGCTGTGTAATGTGTAGCACAATATATACAGTAGTATTAAGAGCATGGTTTTTAAAAACATATATTTTTTGTTTGTTTGTAGTGCTATCTAGTTAAGTTATTAAGACCAAGTTTCTCATACAGAAGATTGGGAAACAGTAGATAAGTATCAGTCTTTACAGAATGTTATTTGTTTGTTTGTTTGTTTTTAACTAAGGTGTATTTCTGGCATAGAATTTTCTGTTTCACTCTCACTGAGGTCTTAATATTTCTTAAATAAATAGACCCCCAGTGTGCTGACTTTTATTAAGCCCCTGTCTTTATCCTAAGTGATCACAAATCATATCATTAATGGTTTGTTCAAATTTTCAATGTGTCTTTTATTTTGATGATATGTACCTGGATGCAATCTTTCACCCCTTGTCTTTCAAACCTAAGGAATATTTCTCCATATTTCTCACCCTTCTTTTATTCTCCATGTACTTTTTAAATAGTTGTCAATGATTTTTGTAATCTCCTTTGAATTTTTGGTAGTATATTAGAATATAATTCTTCTAGACACTGGAGTTCATTTAAAGCAAATAGTTAATTTCCTGCAGCCTCTTCTTTATAAGCATCTTGATTTTATTCCATTCCTAAGCATTCTCATCCAGGTTGAACATTTTTCTCCCTGAAACAGAGTAGAGAGGGAAAGTAGGCTGTTGAGTAATTCTCTGATGTAATCCTTCCCTGACAGTTCTTTCTCTTTTTCTCAACAGAAAATAAATGGTTGTAGATTTCCCCCATAAGATTGTAAGCTCCTGCTGGGCAAGAGTATGTATGGATTTACATGTCTCTTATTTATTCATTTGTACATTGTCCAGTGTTCCGTACCATGTTGAATCCGTAAAAGGTCCTTCATAAATACTTAATAGTTGGTCTTGTCACTCACCACGTTACAAATGCTGCTGTCTTGGAGATGTTGGGAAAATGTCAGATAACTTTGGCTTGTCATCCTACCATCTGTTCTTCACTTTCAGACTCTTTTTTGAAACTTTGCCTAGGCACATAGATGATTCACTTTCTTTCCCTTCGTGTTGATGACATTTCCCCAAGTGTTAAAGCTCATGCTTGTGGTTAATCAATTCTTGGATCAGATCATCATTCCAGCCTGATGATTCTTGCTACAGAATCCATGTGTCTTTTGTGGGGGTTGTAGACTGTGGTCTCCAGAGTATTTCAAAAACTTCTAACATTGGCTCACTGCTAGGGATACGAATTTGCCAATTTTCTATTGAAGTGAAAGGGTCCTCTTAACCGGAGCATTGCCTTTTATCTTTCATTGAGCTAACCAACTGTCATCTGGGCCTCTTTAATAGTTAAGTCTTTTTCAGGGATTTATGAGACTTACGAGAAAAGTAGACTAATGTTATGCTGAACACTCAGAAGGCCAAAATTCTCAACAAGCTTTCATCAACAAGTCATTCATTCTGAAAATTCTGATGAATGGATAACTCTAGAGAACATTCAACACTGTCTGAATGAAATAATTAAATGCTGGAGTTGGAAGGAAACTTAGAAATAATTTAGCACATCCCCTTAATTTTACTTGTGGGAAAAAATGAGACCCAGGGAGATTAAGTTGATTATACCCAAAGTAGTTCTGTAGGCTGCCAAATGAGAACTAGCAGCCAGCACTTCCAGCAGGAATTGAAGGGCAGGGCTCCGTCTGTGGAACCCTATTATCCATTCAAGGCTTTCTTCAACAAAACCATTTGCAAGAATTGAAGAGATGGCAGGGTAAGGTGGCATAGAACTAATGAGCAGGTTCTGGCTGTAATTTGGACTTTCTTAAGTGGAATCTCCCAGGGCCTCAGCAAAGGAATTTTTGCATCTTTCTTATAAGTGGTAAAACCAGAGGTTTGGTGGGGTTTGCTGGAGAATGAAGTTGATCTGCTTGAGTATACTAGCGACGCCAGAAGGAAAACATGGTGAAGCTAAAGTAGGCAAGAACATGACAGAGTTTGGAGCAATTAGGGTACAGGTTGATAAAGGTATTCTCTCATCAAGAGAGTGTACTTTCATCTTTCAGTTGTGATGAAATTATAACCAATGCATGACAGAGAATATATTGTTTCAAAGGACATCTTCAGTGGAAATACCTGCATTTCTCAAAAGAAGAGTAACATAAACAGCAACTTTTGGTCCCAGATTGGGTCATGTATAGTTTCCCAAATTGGTGCTTTCCATATTTCTGTTCCTACTTGGCCAGGGACACCTGGGTAATGGGTCTTTTTGTGACAACAGGATTACCTGTGGAATGAATATTTCATTCCTTGCTGATTTGGCTGTGTTCCTCAAAGTTCATCTCCTGAAGAAGTGACATGACTGATAATGAATTGTGTAATTCTGAATCCTCTCAGACTGGCTTTGTTTTCATACAGTTTGTGAGTCTGTACACCATTTTCAATCTCAGTTGTCACACCTGCTACTATTTTATCATTTCTGTAACAACTGAGAAATTTGCCCTCCCGTTTTGTATACCTTACCCTGCACAAATGCATGGGCTTCTGGTAGAGCAGCATGCTGCCACTTTTAGAAGTTTAATTCTTCCTTGAACATTCATAACAAATCAGCAGCTTTCAAAGACTGCTTTGAAAAAAAAAAAGATTACTTTTAATGAAAAGAACTCCACATTTACCATCTATTACAAAAATTCAGGCGCACAGAGCTTGGAGCAAAAAGACAGGACAGAATAAACCAGCATTGTGTTGAATCATAAAAATGTTAGGAGTACAAAAGACACAAAAGATGCTATATTGAAGAAGGATATAAGGTCATAGAGGAGGAAAAAAGTGAACTACAGCGATAAGAGGAGGTGAAATGTAATTGTGTGTGTACCCAAGGGTAAGCACCACAGAGGCCTAAAACTCGTAATTGCTAACAATCATGTCTGGAAGAGGGAAGAGGAACACATACTTCAGACTCTAACACTGGAAGTTAGAAAATGGAGAAATGTAAAAAAAAAAAAAAGTAAATTTGTACCATTAAGTATATTCTGAATAATTATATGCACTGTGTTGTAAAAGAAACCATTTCTCAACTTGGAAAATATATGGGTTTTGGAATAAAATGAACAAGTCAGGTAAAGAATATATTTCTTTAAATTGGCACAAAGGGATAAAAGAAAACAAAAATTATTATTATCTCCCTATTCTGGGGGTTAGGTCTGGCTTTTCCTTGTATCATTTGTACATTCCATGCTACTTTTCCTCCCATTTGGAAGCAACCAGTAACCCATCCATTCTGAGTACTTTAATTGTTGAATTACACATATATTGATATGTGCAATTAATGGGGGCCATTTTACGACCTTGGTGCTACAAAGGTAGATAAACTCACCCTAATACAGAGAGTAGGTTTTTGTCTCTTTTTCCCCCGCAGGGATTTGAAACAGTTCTACAGATAGCTGGAGGATTGATATAATCTAAGGCCAGATGTGTAAATTGAAGGACAGTTATAATCCAGCCTTGATCTCTACAGAGGGTGCCATTTAGAGAAAAACGTGGAGAAGGAAGGTATACTAATTGGTGTAGGTTTTCTGGTAGATAACTTGTGAAAGAATTCCATATTCTAGTGGCATTTACATCTTCCCCTCAACACTCACCTGCCCCTCATTCTAAAAGACTATTTCTTGTAATTTCCTTGCTAGCCACATGGTAACTATGCATTCCTCTCAGTTCTTCACAGAAACTCTTTCACTGGGTTATTCATTCATGTTCTCTGTCTGCCTCCTACGATGCTGAGGAGAGAATTTCATAGCTTTTAGTGAAAAGAGAAGAAAAGAAAAGACAAAACTTCACTTGCAGAACTTATTCAGGGGCTGTTCAACGTGTGGTAAGTTCCTGCATGAATTTAATGTAAAGAAGAGCTGTCTTCATAGATTAACCTGCCCTCCCCCAACTGTGGGAAAAGAAGTATGCACCCAAATACATTTCATTTTTCTACTTCTTTTCACAAAAAGCATCGGGCTTAATGCCTTAAGTGTTACAGTCTGCTAGATTCAGTTGCCTGAAAAACACCTATTCCTTCTGGTTTCTTCAGATGGTATCTGTTCTGCCTCATCCCCACATATGTGTTCATAAATAAGCAGGCTGCAATTATGTAATTACACAGAGTCAGGTTTAAGTGTGACTCCATTTTGCTTCCATGGATGGAGAGTTCCTGAAGACAAGTCTTGCCCTTCTGTGGGAATCCCACACATTTCCTACATGTATCAGTGTTTGCTAAGTAACTATTCCCTTCTCTTTTTTGCAGCATCATTTTTTTCTTCATGATAAATGTTTTCCGGCTTCCTCTTCCATTTCTGTTATATCTTTCAGTTTCTGTAGAAAAGCTCCCTTGCTTCCCATTCTTTTCCACCTGCTCCAACTGGCTGTCTATCCTCACCACTCTCCTCAGGGTGCTCTTGTCAAGGGCCCTGTTACCCCTCTGCTGCCAAATCCCAGGGTCACTCTTCTCCTTTTCTCCTGACTCCTCAGCAGCATGTGATACAGCAGGTGAAGCTCTCTCTTTTGAAAAATTTTCTTTGTTTGACTTTCACAGCCTTGCCTCTTGTTTGCTTTCCTTCTGTCTTGTGACCATGTCTTTTTTTTTTTTTAAGATTTTATTTATTTATTTATTTGAGACAGAGTGAGAGAGAAAGAGAGCACAAACAGGGGGAGCGGCAGAGGGTTATCCTGATCTGATGTCTCTCTCTAAAATTCTGCCTTTTCTGGAATGTTCTTACAGAACTATTTATATGTAGTTTTTTGTGTGTGAGTTTCTCTACTTGGGAACGTGCTTTTGAGAATCATTCATGCTGTTGCATCTATCAGCATTTCATTCTTATTTATTGCTGAAAAAAGAAAGTCCACTGTATGAATGTAACACAATTTGCTTATTCATTCACCAGATGATAGGTATTTGGATGATAACCAGTTTTGATGATTATAAGCAAATTTGTCTTATACATTTGTATACAGTAATTCATGAGAGTATATATATTTCCCCTTTTGGGTCTGGGGTAACACTGAGGAGGAGGTTGTATAATAGATATAGGTTTACTTTTATAAGACATGGCTAAACTGCTTTCCATTATACATTCCCATAAGCAATGTTTTGGGGTTCTATTTGCTCCACATTTTCACCATAAGTTGGTATTGTGAAGTTTTAAAAGTTTTAGCCATCCTAACCTTTGTTTAATAGTATCTCATAGTGATTTTATTCACATTTCCCTGAAGTTTAATGATGTCGAACACTTTTTATATGCCATTTGCCATACGTATCTCTTCATTGGTGAAGCTTCTATTCAAATATTTGATGGACTTTTTTATTGGACTTTTAGCTTTCTTATTGTGGTATGAGTTATTTACATACTCTGAATACAAGTCCTTTATCAAATATGTGTTTTGACAATATTTTCTGAGTCTGTGACTAGTCTTTTCATTTACTTAGCAGAGTCTTTTCAAGAACAGAAGTTATAAATTTTAATTTCAGTTTATCAATTTTGTCTTTTATGGTTTGTGCTTTTATGTGTTCTATTGAAGAAATCTTTGCTTAATCCAAGTCAAAAAGGTTTTCTCATGCCTTCTTAGGAAAGCTTTACAAGTGTTCTATGATCCACTTCAAGTTGATTTTTGAGGTAAGAGTTGAGGTTCCTGTCTCCTTTTTTTTAAAAACATATGAATGAGCAGTTGTTTGAGTGTTATTTGTTAAAAAGGCTCTTCTTTGTCAACTGGATTGCCTTGGCAGCTTCTTCAAAAATCAATATATATGTATGTACATATTTTTGAACTTCCTATTCTGTTCAATGACTCTTTGTGTCTATCTTTACCTAACACCACACTTTTTTTTTTCTTTTTAAGTCTTATTTATTTATTTATTTTTTGAGGAAGAGAGAGAAAATGCACGTACATGAGATGGTGGGGAAGCAGGGGCAGAGGAGAATCTTAGAGTGGGGCTTGATCCCAGGATCCTGAGATCATGAGCTAAGCCAAAATCAAGAGTCAAATTAAGAGTCACCTGATTAAATGACTGAGCCACCCAGCACCCTCACACTATTTTAATTAGGGTAACTTGATTAATCAGGTAGTGTGAATCCTCTAATTTTGTTTTTCTTTTTTTTAAATTGCATTAGCTAATCTAATTGTTCTGCTTATCTATGCATATTTTAGTATCACATGATAATTGCTTTGAAAAGATTTCTATGATTTTGATTGAGTTGCATAGGATCTATAGATAATTTGGGGAGTACTGTTATCTAGTAACATAGGTCTTCTGATTGTAGAACTGTCTGCTAGGGCGCCCAGGTAACTACACATATATCCATGTTGGCCATATATATAAGGCCCAAGTTCAGGATGAACTCATGGTAGAACTCCCTGTGATCCTTTCTCTCATGAAAACAGCAGGATAGGCAGTCTTGTGAGGAACGGTCATAAGGCCATTTCTCACTTGCCTTGTTACCTTGAGTGTGGCAGCTATAAAGCAATTTTGTATCTGCCTCCCTGATTTTGGTGAGGCATGGACTTTCTGCCTTTTCCATCCCTTTGGGTATAGCTGCCATCTGGCATTTTCTTAACTGTAGTCTAGAATTAGTTTCCCGGCAAGAGAGCACCCACCCTTATCCTAGATTGTCTCTTTGAGTTCATTGTCTTCCTAGTTGAATCTGTGGCAGAGTGTCAAGGCAAGCCTAGCAGCTACTGCAGTTTTGAGACTGTTTGACATTAATGAACATGGTATATCTCATTACTTATATAGGTCATTTAATTTTCTCTCAGTAAAGTTTTATAATATTCACCATACCAGTCCTGCATGCATTTTTTTTAGTTTCATCTGTAAGTATTTCAAACTTGGATGCTCTTGAAAAATTCAGATTCTCTTATTTTCTCCTCTCTACATTACCCCAGGTAATCTCACTAATGCTTGTGAACTCAACTTCTAGCTATTTGCTCATGATTTCTGAAGAAATACTTCAATCCAGACCTCTATCTTGTGTTTCAGATGCATATCCTACTGCCTTTCAGACATCCATATCTTGATGTACTTCAGGGTCTTCTAATTTAACATGCCTTCCCCAAAACTTATTCTCGCACTAGGATTCCTTATTTGGATAAATAATGTCATCATTCGTGTAGTTGCCTAAATCAGAAACACTTAAGTAAATTTCTATTCCTTATATCTACAGCCAATAAATCACCAAATCTTATCAATTCTATGTCCTAAGTGTATTCTTTATATTCCCCCTGCCTAATGCACAATTAGCGTAGAGGTAGTTTATTGCAGTTAAATGATTAAAAGCAGAAACTTTGGTATCAGCCCAAGATAAATAGAGTGGTCTTAATTCTTTAAACTTGGTTAGTGCTATGAAGTATGTAAACCTGGCGATTCACAGACATGTACCCCTGGGGATAAAAATAAAAAAATTAAAAAAAAAAACCAACAACAAAAAACTTGGGCAAGTTCTTATGCTCTTCAAACCTCAATAATCTCAGAAGGAATAAAAATAATTATAATTATAATATCTATCTTATAGATCATCATCAGTATTAAATAAGATAAGATTTGTGAAGAGCTTAGCACAGGACTTATATTCTAGGCATTTAAAAAATGTTTACTGTTAGTGTTTTTGTTATTATAAATACATGATGTAGTTGTTCCTTTCAGATCCTAGTGGTATTTGTTTGTAATATTTGTTATTTTTCCATTTATAAAATAAGGAAATTGAAAGTTTGTGAAATAGTAAATAGCCTGTCTATTACTACACAAGTAAATAGTGGGTTCAAATTGAATCCTATTTCTTCCCAAATTCCAGGCTGTAAGTGTGGTATTTGAATTTTAAGTTTTGCACCTAAGAAAAATAAAAGGCTTGTATTTTTAGGTAAAAGTGAGGTACAATCAATTACATAATTTTCATTATCAGAGTGGAGAAAGCATGTGTGTTCTTTGAGTGACACACTGCTTTTTCTGACACTGAAGTAAGAAATGTCTTATGTTGAACTTCAAAGAATACTGGTTTGTAGTAGACAACGTCCCCAACATCTCTATAGGAAGTATAATAATGGATTTCATATGACCATTTCTACATTATAAATAGGAAGGATACAGTATTTAAACACACCCTAATTATTTCAATTCTGAAAGGGCTTATAGCAATATAGTTTAGCTCCAAACCTTAATGGCTGCCAAATTTATACCATATGTGGAATGACTATATGATTTAATTGTTCAACAGAATCACAGAAGCTGAGCGCATTTTGCGTTAGAGACAGCTCAACAATTATGCTTCCATGGAAGTATTTTACTTTTCCATTGGTCTCCTAGTTTAACATTAGATTCCCTTTTCTTTCAGCTCTCCTCTGCTATAACATTTCTTATAGTAGAGTCATTTACCCTTAAATATCTGGAATCATGGAATTCCTCAGAAAGGTACAAAGAGAGATTTTCTTTGGAGGATGAAGGTTGTCTGTTTTTAGGCTCTTCGGTATCATGCTCATTTGCTCCACTTTGTTCCTCTCTCCTTTACTATAGTTGTAGCCTCACATTTTCTCACTCTGGGTTTTTTTTTCCATGATGAACTCCCCAGTTGATTCAGTAACCATCCCTATGTCTATTCTATGGCATTCTCCAAATAATTGATCCAAATCTGGGTCTTCTGTTGGTCTGATTTTCTTAAACAATAGGATTTATGGTTTCCATAAAAGTACAGATTCTTCAAATAAATTTCCTAAGTAGTCACCCTCTTAGGCTCTGATAGAAATTGGAGCAAACCAACTAAAACTATTTGTTGCTTTGATGTTGGGAAGATACACTGATATGGTCAGAATGAAAAAAGATCGTAACAGAGTTCAACATGATACAGCAAGAAATCAAAGCAAGGACAGGGATTTGGGAGGTATATTTAAAGTTGTGAGTCACTGAGAAGATGTTAAGTTCTAACTTGCTAATATGTAAAGCTTTTAAATATCCTTCAATCTGCTTTGGGACTTTGTTTCTTCATGTTAAGATGATGCTTCTTGAATGCAAAAATAAAGGCATCTAGCTAATTTGGCGATTGTTCTAAAGTTGGCTTAGAGTAGACCAAAAAATTTTCCCAACAAACATTTTCACAAGGGCTCATTGGCTTCTGATACAGTCTTGCTGTGAAACTGTTTCATGAACCATTTTGTTGAGCCAGATTATACACAGAATCTATTTCCTGTGAGCATTATGGCTAAGAGACCTCCTCACCAGCCAATCTTCCAGTTAAATGCTCCAAATTACCAGTTAATTGCTCTAGCTTGATGCAACTGGCTTATGCATCTTCCAGATACCAAGTCAGAAGGAAATAGTGCAGATAACTGCACATTATCTGGTGGATTTCAAACCATTTACATAGTTAATCAAATATTGAACATGTTTAGCATTTACCCAAATGTACCTCAGTTGACAAAACTCACATCCTCAGAACCACATATTTTTTCTCATTAAGCACATATACAGTGATTAATAAACCTAAGTAATGAAGTCAACATTTTAATTGCTAATGTACTTGCTGGTTTCTAATAAAATTTGGTTTTATTCAATTTATTTTGCATACCATAATGCATTTCATGAAAAAGAACACACCTGTGTCATCAATTATAAAAGAAATATGCATGCAGAATAAAGTGGAGACAATTGGAGTAGTAACTGGTGGCCAAATTCTTATCTGAGTTTTAAAAGGACCATACCATAAAAATAATATCTTTAGCCTAATCATTTAGAGCATATTCAAAATGTCTTTGGGTGCCTTATCCAGACTTGGAAATGAATGCGAAACTCCCTTATTAAATAACAATATAACTATATAGCTTTAATGAAATTGAAAAAAAAATAAAGACTTTTGAATTATAAAAGGCTACTCATGCAGAATAATTCATGCACAATACAGGATTCCAGTCGGGGACTGATTTAATACTGATGTTAATGAAGTGCCAAGAAGAGAGTGAGTAATAGGGTGAGCTTCTTTTGTAGCAATTTCCAGGAGAGGAATTTTTTGGGGTGGGGGGGTAATAGAAATTTCAATTGGAGCAACTTCTTTTGGGTGGGAGGGTTTGATTGAAAAGAGAGAGAGGGAAAGATGAAGAGGAATAATGGTGATTAAAGGAGAAACTTATTATCTTGCTTCTTTGTGAAACAAAAACTTGTTCATGTAGTAGAAAATGAAATTGACTAAATGTGAAAATGAAATGAACCCACCTTGTACACTTCCCAAGCTGAACAAAATGCAAAGAATACAAACAATAAAGAATAAAGAGATAATTTATAAATTTACCCAGTTTTAATGATCTTGTGATCTTTTGATATGTTCTTTGAAAAAAATTACCATCCCCAAGGTTACAACTTTGGAATATTCTAGGATTTAAGTCATAAGTAAAATAAAAATGCATTTCATCACAGCAGTTACAGTTAACACTTTTCAAAAAGATTATGACAACAAGAAAATACCTCTTCAAGGGATTGAATTTATTCAGTGGAAGTAATGGTTCTAATCTCATTACCATCTTTATTTTAGAAAGCAGTCTGCAAAGTTACACATGTGATCTTCCATTTGTTCTGGAAATAACACTGACTTATTTGATATGGTTACCTGTGTGTTCCAACTGTACATTATTAACCAAATTTGCCAAATGAAGAATATTTAAAAAAACAGAAAAAGCCCTAGAGCAGAACTTGAATAGCTTAACAGAGCATAATTTTTACTTATTTCAGAATATGGTCAGTTTCCCACTAAAACTGTATGGCTGCTGAAAGATTTGAGAAATAGTACAAGGTTTACCGTTCTATACTCTCATCCCAAATTAGAAATCTAGTCTGGAATCCATCCTTTTTTAAAAAAATTTTATTTATTTATTTGTCAGAGAAAGAGAGAGAGAGAACACAAGCAGAAGGAAAGGCAGGCAGAGGGAAAGCAAGCTCCCCACTGAGCAAGGAGCCCAATGCAGGACTTGATTCCAGGACCCTGGGATCATGACCTGAGTGGAAGACAGATCATTCAACTGACTAAACCACCAGACATCCCTGAAATCCATCTCTTTTCTGTCATTTTGTTTGGGATGTCTTCTTTCTGTGTCTGTTTGAGGATATTAACTTGTTAACTTTTCCTAAAACTATAAAGAAGAAGATATTTTAAATTCATCTTTTGGAAAAAAAGAAGTGTTTTTCCTGTTTATACAAAATTTTGTCAGGGCTTGCTTCATTCTGGTATCCTCTTATCTCTGCCATATTAATATGTATAAATTATCACTTTACTAATAAGGCTCCTCTGGTGTGAAGTCTTCAACAGCTCCACACTGCCTACTGAATAAAATTTAGACACATTAGTTTGACAAACTGTGTCCTCTGAAATCTGTCCCCTTGCCCCATTTGCCACAAATTTTCTATTTAGAAATACTTATGTAGCCAGACTGGTTTGTTCATCAGGTCAAAAAATGATCTTTTCCATTTTTTTCCCCTACAAAGTACTCTCTCAATCCTGCTGGTCTCTTGTTATGGAAATTCTGGCTTGCTTTACACATCTAGATTAAATATCACTTCTTCCATGAAGCTTTTCCTAACTTCCCCTGTCAGAAATAAGCCTTTTCTTTTCTGAATTCCAAAAGCAATATTTATATCTCTCAGATTACACAAATCAATGCAATATATTTATCTCTAAAATTATAATAATCACATCTTGATCTGAAGTTGTTGTATGACCTAAAGCATTGTATCTTTGTAGATAGATCATGGACTCAGGGGCTCAAATGCTGACTGTGGAATTTTTTAGCATCATGAATTTGGACAAGTTACTTGAATCATCTGAAGTTTAGTTTTGCCATCCCCAAAGACAAAATATTAATCATTCCAGTTCAAAAGAGTTGATATGTCCAATGCACACAAATCAGTACTATGCACAGAACTCAGTGCTATAGAAGTGTTCACTATTTTATTATCTTATGGTTTTGGTAGAGGGAGAAAATTTTCTTTCTTCCCTTTTAGATTCTTTGGTTGGCCTATAATTACATTGATACTAGACAGATTAAGAAGAGAAAAATGAACAAAAGTGTAATAACATGTATACCACGTGTCTACATGGCAGAGACCCACTGTTGACAGGTGAATGGAGAAGACCCCAGGCCCTGAGACTTTGACCCAGCCCATCCTTAAAGATGTCGCCAAAGGCTCTTGGTCTACTCATGAGAAAGAACTGAAGGACAGACACAACACAGCAGATGAGAGACACAAGCAAGGAAGTTTATTAAAAATAAATAATTTTTACTTAAGATGTGAGAACGGAGGACAGAGAAGAAGACACAGAGAGAGAGAGAGAGCACTGTGTGCTGAAGTTTGGGTTTCTATCTTTTATGGATAGCTGTTAATGAGAAGGTAAAATATTTATTATTTGAGGTGGGTATTTCTTGGGAACAGGGTTTTGCAACTTTTTCCCCGATCAGGTGGGAAGTTTCAAGCCTAATTTGTCAGCCATTTTGGACCTATCTGGTTTGATCCCATCTCATGTGGCTTTGTTTTGGGGTGCTACCCAGACAGGTCTCTGACTTTCCTGATAGCTGGCCATGACTTCCTCTTTGTTGGCCTCCAGGCATCCTGTTAGAATCTGTCTCTAACACTACCCCCTCAAGGCCTTAAAATCTTTTAAGGGAAAATGAGTGATGGTCCCTCTTCTGTAACTACATCATGCTGGCATGGGACATCGACTCTGCCCAACAGCTCCAGAAGTCCTAGCTATCTAAGTTTTAGGACACTGGATGGACAGTGGAGAGTAGAAGGAAGTCACGGCTTGGTCTAGTGGTTGTTGCTAGCCCTTTGTGTGGGGATTTCTTTCAGAGTTGTTACAAACCATCATCTGGAGATTTACCTGGCTGGAGGCTTTCTTCAACATCTCCAAAAGAACTGATCTATACACAGCACAATGTATTAGCCATTGCACGGACTCTCCTGATTTCTCCAAGAAGGTAGTGAAGGGCCTCTTGTCAAGTGGCTTGTTGCCTGATTTTATCTATATGGATATCTTACTCCCCAGGAGGAGTTAACACAGGCACAGTAGGTGGTGTTAGCCATCATATAGACTCTGACTGGTTTAGCTAGCAATCAAGTAATTAATAAGAGGCATTTCCATGGAAACAAAAGAAAAACATTGGTTAATGTCTGGAGCAAATTACAAACCTAGTGTCTGAGTGCTGAGTGTTGCCAGTGAGAAGATTTCTAGATGTCAGGCTTGAAGCATCCTCAGATGGCATGGGAGCAGGCAGTGGCAATCTGATAGGTCCTTCTGGTTAGTGGTTCAAATGTCCCTGGTGATTCGCTAGAACAACAGGCACTGAGACTGTCTATACATGAGTTTTGTGGCAATTTCCCCGGAATTGACCTCACGTTGTCTAGTTTTGATTTGCAGGGCTTCAGGAAAAATGGCAGTTTTAGTGCTTAACAATTTCAAGTCAAGAGCCTGGAAGATTTGAAACCTCAGTTTAGAGAATCATAGCCAGATGTTTGAGGAAACCGGAAGAATTTAGGATCCAGCCCAGTATTACAGGCAAACAATAAACACTAAGACAATCAGAACAAGAATCTAACATCCACAAAGATGTGCTATTGAAACATAATCTTTCTCTAAAATCACCCTCATTTCCATCAAAGAAATCCAAATCAAGACAAATTTGTTTGCAAAACAAGTCTAGTTTTAACAACCTGGCCTAATTATTTACATAAACTCACAAAGTATAGTGATTGACCATGTAAGTTTTCTTTTAATCTGCTTTGCTGGAGGTATTATAAGGAATTTGAAATTGAGCCTTTAACAGCCTCTCAAGGCCAGAATTCAAGCCAAACATGTGCCAACATATTTGCCTGTGATACCTGTAGATTTGGGTGAATTCTTCTTCTTGGGGTCCCCCAAATATCCTGACGTTCATGCCCCTACCAGGAAGTGACATTCTTTTTTTTTTTAAAGATTTTATTTATTTATTTGAGAGAGAATACAAGCAGAGGGAAGAAATAGAGGCAGAGGAAGAGGGAGAAGCAGGCTGCCCGATGAGCAGGGAACCCAATTTGGGGTTCTATCCCAAGATCTACCCCAGGATCATGACTTGAGCCGAAGACAGATGCTTCACCGACTGAGCCACCTAGGAGTCCCACCAGGAAGTGACATCCTTTATTTACCTGGTAAGGCTGCTGGAAATGCTATAAGCAAGTTATCAGGCCAACATTTTCAAGGAGCTCTACTGGCTCCATAAAATCAAGTTTGATTCCTTAAAGCTATCTGGTCATACCTGAGTCTATGCATGTCTCTCTCAAATATGACATTCTAGCCAAAGCCTTGTTAATATAACCAATCTTTCCAGGGGTGTCCTATTACAGAGAGAACAGATTCTTATTGAACTTATGCAAATAACTGTCATTGCCATGAAAGAAAGAATACTTACAGAGAGTTTCTGAATTCTGGAGGACTGAGGTAGGCAAAAAATAAAATGTTTCAATTTGTTCACAAAGGAATATTTTATCATATTTTTGTAAGTCATGGATATCTTCAGAAAAAGTTTCCTTAAATCTGGAAGAGCAAACATTAGAGAACCAGCAATGTTTCAAACTAAAAACCCAAGAAAACTTTGTCTCTTTAGCAGAGAAAATGATTCCAATCTTAGTCAGTCCTGACCACACATGAAACACTCTTTAAAGATTCCCTTTCACATGCCTTCTACAACTTTCTTTTTACATTCAAATTTTGTCCTAAGCCTTCTCTTCCTAAATAACCAGTCTCATTTTCAGGCAAAATTACTTTCTTTTCCATCAACAAAAATGTATTCTCATTCTCTACCCTGTCCTTACACATTTCCTACTTCCTACATGCAGGGTTGCTTCCCTCATCATTTCCATCAGTGTCAATTACATTTAACAGAATTTGGACTCTTAGAAACCTTAGTCTCTAGTGAAAATTAAGTAGTAACTATTACACCAGAGTTCTTTAGAGTGGAAAGGTATGAGTGTATTTCGCAATAAAGCATAAAGCATGTTTACCAACACAACTAATCTTCTTTAGTTTCTCTGGAATAAGAAGACAAAAGCAGACAAACCTATGTTCAATAACCCAGGCTTTAGTAATCTATCTTATTTGGAAAAGACTTAAATATCCAATGATTTTAACCCAATTTATCATTTAACTTAACAAAACATCAAGGTTTTAAATTACCAATGATTTTGAAAGCTATAAACCTTTTTATTTATTCAACCTACTTCTTAACAATTACCCATGAAAGCTTTTATGAAACAGACAAAATGAACTATCATTTTAAGTCATCTTTTTTTTGACAAACTGTAGCAGAGATCATGCGAACTTATTTACCCTTTAGTAAACCTTGGTAGAGTGAAAGTTTTTATTTAATGTTGACATTTCAAAAGACATGTTTATTTTAATTAATCCAGCGACCTTGAATATTGTGCTTGTATCCACTAAGAAGTCAATCAATTTGTTCCTCGCTGTCAATTTTACTTGGGTTCCTGTGGAGAAATCTGAAGTGGGTGGTTTAAATCCAAGGAAGCCCTTGAGCCCCTTCATGCAATTTGGGTGGTGCTTTAGTCTGAACCTCATAAGGAGGTAACCTAACGGCTTGGGATGCTCTTGCTCCTCAACAGTGAAGGTAGGAGGAAAAAGGAGCCAATGGTGCCAGAGGCACTGAGGATGGCATAGGAGATGGTTATGCAAGCTAACCCCATAAGGGTGCAGAAACAGGAGAAAGGGGAGGTGGAAGCAGAGGCAGGGAAGTGCCACCAGCAAGGCTGGAGGCATATAAAAGCCCAAAAGGTAGAGAAAGAGGACTCCCAGTATGAATGCTAATGGATTTATCCAAGCATAGGGCTCGCTAGCTCAAGCAAATGCACATTTTCCTTCCACCAACAAAAGGGAAAGCAGGCAGTCCATGCTGGGTAAGAGAGGGCAGGGAACCTCCCTGTAACAAAAGTGTTTCAGCAGCAGCTTGGAAACATTTCTTAAAGTCCCTGTCCCAAGGTAGACTAACCACAGTCAGTTAACTCCAAAGATCATAGCCATTAACCCAGGAAATGAATGAGAGAGAAACCCCCACATAAAGTGTTAGGCAATATTCATCCAGTTCTCTCAAGATATATTTCAGATCTGACACACAAGAAGAATCAAATAGAGAGGAGACAGGAAAGAGAGGCATGTGCACCATCTTGGCTGCAACATATTTACAAGACACACAAAGGTGAAGGGCACATAGAGCACACAATAGAACACAAGAAGTTGGTGGATTAATAGAAGTAGAAGGGCCTGAGGCAACTGAGCTGATGGACTGAGGACTAGAGGGTGAAGAGAGGGGTATTCTTGGGCCTCACAGAGGTGTATAGAAAGATCAAGGTTTGAGTACAGGGCCATAAAGCCCTAACCATATGGGATTTCAGTCCATTTTCCTGGCCTTTTTCAGAAGAGATCAAGTTGTAATATGGTGTTATAATTAAAATTACCGTTTTCTGCTCAGACATACCCATCCTCTAGTTTATGTTGGGGTTGATTAGTATTATAAAATAAGATAAACATTTTTCTTTTTAAAGTCTCCAAAGGAAGCTGGTCTTAGTGTCACAAGATACACCATAGGGATGAGTCTTTGGGGACTGAGGTGGAATTTCCCATTGCCTTCAGGGAGAAAGTTGACTTCTATCACAAGAGAAGGAGCAACTAAACAAGGACTCCTATTATTATTCCCAAGAGGGGTCTCTGACTCTCTCTTGGGAATCTTGATAGAAGCCCAGAGTCCTATTATCTTGTGTAGAGATGTTCTCTCTCAGGATGTCAATAAGACCTTAATTAGGAATTCTCCAAGAGTGTTTCAATGGTCAGAGCACCAAAGCTACCCCCACCTGCTCTCCATTCCTTGTTACCACAGCAGTAGCTAACGTGTCATGTGTTAGCTTTGAGGTCCTGGGGGCCCTGGGGCCCATGCTTCATCCTGGCACCTACCATCCTAGGGTGACAGCTTTCCTGAAGACTCCAAGAAGAGCAACAGTCCCAATGACTTGGGATGGATCTCTCAGGAGCAGACATTGTCATGATTGCATCTCTGAATATCTCATTCCCCTTGCTCTAGGAGGTCTCCTGTCAGCTGGTGACAAACAATGGCCACCAGGGTTGGGGGTCCCTTAGATGTTTTTTGTCTAACTTTTTAAAAAATACTTTATTTTATTTTTTTTAAGATTTTGTTTATTTGGCAGAGAGCGAGAAAGAACAGAGAAGGAGAATGAGAGGGAGAAGCAGACACCCCCCACCCCCCACCCTGAGCAGAGAGCCCAATGTGGGTCTCAATCCCAGGACCCCAGGATCATGACCTGAGCAGAAAGCAAATGCTTAACTGACTGAGCTACCCAGGCACCCCTCACAGGAACTTTTTGATCTCTTCTACGTTGCAGCCTGTCTGGGTGGAACTACTCCCCATTTTCTATTTTTTTTCCTCTGAACCTTTGAATTGTTTGAGTCATATCACACTCAATTAAGTGGCAAATAAGGCAAACATAGGCAAAATTCTTATTGGATGGGACCTTGCTAGGGAGTAAGATTCTGTATAGCATATTTTATGGTGATCCACACAAACACAATAGTATGAGTTACAGGATCTCTGCCAAAGTTGGCAAAACATCATGCAGATCTCTGTGCCCCACCACCAGTAAAGAAGGGTAGAAAGTAGAAAGAGGAGGCAGCTGAGCCTAAGCAGAGGGGATCAGAGTGTCTCATGACCAAGAGACAGACTTTTGCAGTGATAGAGACAGCCTAGAATATTGAAGAGTCACCTAGGGATTGGTGTCATGGATCTTGGGTGTGCTGCTTGTGAGTGTCACTTCTGTAAGTGACTGTGAGTCACATTCTTACATGTCTCCATTTTTCCCACTGAAAGTCTAAAAACAACCAGGGGGTTCAGAGCACTGGAGAAGTCCTTATGCCTGTGTCCACAGATGAGACAAGGTTTTAATTACCAGTGAAATGGAAAGCTCTGTGGGGCTGCTACAAGTCTTGAGAAATAGTCTCTGACACTTTCATAAAACTCTCAGTCACCTAAGAGTGCTGTTGGCTGGAAGGAACAAGTATCCCCTTGGTTGAAAGTCAGTCACTCATAAATGCTACCAGACTGTCTGGTTCCCAAGTAGAGTGGGAATAGAGAGCAGAACAAGGGAGGTATGGTTCCAAAGGAACTGTCCATCAAAAGGGAGGTGAGAGTTGGAGACTCACCAGTGAAGAAGGTCATTCAACATGCTGTTACCTGTCCCTTCATGGTCAACCAAAACATGTTGCTGGAAGACGCCAGGCCTTGGGTCCTAGACCCAGACTGTCCCAAAGATGTAACCAAAGGCTCTCGGTTTCCTCATGAGAAAGAATTCAAGGACAGACACAACATAGTGGATAAGTGACACAAGCAGGATAGTTTACCAAAGCGAAAGTATACTCTTGAGATGCAAGAATGGAGGAGAGAGGAGGAGATGGGGAGAAAGAGAGAGGGAAAGAACTGTGTTCTAGGGTTTGGGTTTCTATCCTTTATGGACAGTTGTTAACTAAGTGGTAGAATATTCATTACTTGGGATGGGAATATCTCATAAGCATGATTTTAGTCTTTTTTTCCTTATTTGGTCGAGAATTTCCTGTCATGACTCCCAGCATCTTGGGCCTGTCTGGTTCGATCCAGTTTCTTGTGGAGTGCTGCCAGGACAGGCCTCTAACTTTCCCAATAGCGATCATGACTCCTCATTGCTGACTTTAAGGTATTCTGTTAGAACCTAACTAACTGCCTCTAATACCAGGACAACTGTAAAACTCTCCATAATGGCCAAAGACATCACCATCTTGGGCTAAAGACAAAAGATGTTGAGGTGGGAAGTCAGTCACGGGAGGCTACCAGGAAAGGCACAGTAAACAAGGGTAAGGTTAAAGTCATTACTTAATGTCATTTAAGATTTAAGTCATTACTTTCTCAAGTGATAAAAATTACTAGAGATTGAGTCATCTCCTTCTTCCTGGTACAGTGAGGGAGACAGCCTTAGAAATGAAAATGTCTTTTATAAATGCAAATATCTCTTACAAAACGGTAACTTCCACTCAGTTTTCAGACTTTCACCCATGCCTGCTGTTTCTTAAAAATAGCCAGCTTAAAATAATCCCCATGCCAAGGAGACACATTTTGGAGTGGGAAATTCTGCTCCCCTTCACTTTCTTAACTATTATGGTTGAACTCCCAGAGGCAAGGACAATAAATTATTTATTCTTGTGTGTTACCAATATGATCTCAAGTCATGTTTGCTGACTAAATGTGTGAGTCCTAAATTCTGATAATAATGGTTTAGGTTTCAATTCTCTATGATGAATCTTGTTCTCTATGAGCTACCAATAGTTAAAATTATTCAATTGGTTTATGCTTATTTCATCATCCATAAAATATTATTAAGTACTTGTAATAAGCAAAAACTAGTTATAGAACTAGTAGAAGACGAACTATATGCCTTTTAGTCCCCAAATACACAATCTTCATTGATACGGAGTCGTGCCATGAGAGCAGAAAGTGTAAGATTAGGCAAAGGATATTAGGAATTTTGTTCTGTAAGCATTGTCACATTGCCTGAAATTGAGGCTTGAGATTACTTCTAGAATTATCAAACCCTATTTTCTGGAAAGTATGCTTCCCAAAGGAAGTGTTAAAGATGCTGTTCCACTCCTTATATTTTTCCATTTAGCCAACTACTAACTTTGGCAGAAGTAGTTGTGTAAACAACACTAAGAAACATTTTGGGGAGCACAAATTAATTGTATTCCAGTGAGTGAAAGCCCCTGAGGAATATCACTATTTTACATGGAGGTATCAGAAATATCTCAATGACCAAAGTGTTTCTGTTTATATAAATTTTTTAGTCAGGAGGCAAAACCAGAAAATGGAAAGTTGTATGAAGACAGAGTTGGAAATATTTTTTTCTGGGTCAACAAGTATTTGTCATGACTGAGGAAATTTGGCTATCTTCCTCTTTTCCAGGATTGCCACTTCTCCAGCCATTCCAGAGGAAATCTAGACAGTTCACTTTTGTCCAGTTTATACATGGTAGGTACAGCACCAAGGCATCAAGGAGTAGGAATTTTGCATATTGATGTAAACAACAAGATTGTGTCTATCTTTATAGTCTTCCTGAGGATAAGTTTTATTAAAATTGAGTGGTTAGTACACATTAATCCAGTACTATGTGATAGGAATCTTTTTTTAAAATTTATTTATTTATTTATTTGACAGAGATCACAATAGGTGGAGAGATAGAGAGAGAGAGGAGAAAGCAGGCTCCCCACTGAGCAGAGAGCCCGATGCGGGGCTCGATCCTAGGACCCTAGGATCGTGACCTAAGCCGAAGGCAGAGGCTTTAACCCACTGAGCCACCCAGGCGCCCCTGGTAGGAATCTTTTAAAGATGGTTCTCAATGCTCTCTGTCTCCTGGTATTTACGTTCTTTGTGTAACATCCCTCTGTGAGTGTGGGCTGGCACAACTGCCTTACTTTTGAGAGAATATGACAGAAATGATGGATATCTCCTTCATGCTTATGCTACAGAAGAATGTGACTTATATCTTACTTAGCTTTTTCCATTACTTTCTTTAATTGTGTTCTTTAATGAAGCAAGCTGCCATGTTGAAAAGGTTCACATAGCAAGGAAATTATGGTAACACATGGTCAACAGCCAGCAGAGTCATTAGTCCAACAGCCTGTGAGGGACTGAATCCTGCCAGCACTCCTGTGAGTAAGCTTGGAAGTGGATCCTTCTCTAGTTGAGCCTTCAGATGAGACTATGGCCACACCAAAACCTTTACTGAAGTCATGTGAGAAACCCTGAGAGGACCCAGATAAGTCATTCCCAGATTGCCGACCTCAGAAACTGTGAGATAATAAATGTGTTTTGTCTTAACATGCTCATTTTGGGGTATAAATTACATAGTTTTGGATAACTAATATCTTGTGTATACTTAATACATATTCTGAAATTTCAGTAAGTGTGGTCTGTTTCTAAATATTATCTGAAGATATAATACAAATTTATAGATTTGATCTCCTTTGGATCCCAAACCATTTAATTTATTACATTTTTATTGATTCTTCCAGAAGTGTCTCCATTTGTTCTCTAAAAACCTTTAATTCTCCTTTCTTTAGGAATGTGCTTGCCAAACATATTCATTGGTTTTTATTTTTCAAATTTAGGAAGAAATTCTAAGTCATTTGGCATAGATTAGAATATTCTTTCCTGAAGAAAAAGGCTTTACATTTAAATATAATCTTACATTTGAATGTGGGTGGGGAGTTGAGTTAGAAGTATACTATAAACATTACAAAAAACATTGGTAAAATAAATAACCAGCAGGCAAATCAGAGACATGTGTTACTGTGCTGTGTGTGTGTTTGGTTTGCTTATTTTTTCCCTAAGTATCTATATCAGAAGGATAGAAAGAAAAAGTTAAAGTGAAAGAAGGTTGTTTCATATTCAAAGACAAAAAAAATATGGAAAATAAGAATTTGTTGTCTAAATTCTTACACTACTTTTTACTTCCCAAGGTATGATGTTGTATTCTGTATATACCCCCTATTTTAAAAAGTCAAGTAGAGAATAGTAGCCTTTCTCTAGAAGTTCACTGTAGTATATGCCACTCCATGATTTTCCACCTACTAAATAAGGGATCTGTGGCACTATTATGTCCTTTCCAGTATCAACCTCACAGTCTTTATGATGTTGACATTTCTTCCAGCAACTTGGAAAATGTTCTGTATCAGAAATGCTGTATTCCCTTAGGAAGCACCATTTTTTGCTGTGTTCTTTAAGCTGGGAAGAGTTTGGTCTACACACTCTTCAATCCACACGAACACAAACACTGGTATCTTGAAAGCAAAAAGAGTACATGTTTAGTAGTTAAATTGTTTTTCCTCCATCAGACAAAAATTTCAAGGTTTCTTTCAAAAGGTACAGATTGTTCTGGCTACAAAATCTTGGAAATCGCATGTGCCTGATATATTTTTAATTTTCCCTTTATACATCTCAGTTTTAAAGAGAAAGAAGGATTTTATATGAGTAATTTGTAACATTATACATAGTACAATACAGTTTGGGGGTTTTTTTAAGTTTTTTTTTAATTTCCAATACAAAATATAAAAGAAACTACATATCTGTAAATCTATAAATTTTGTACATATGAAAGCAGAATTGGGCTGGAAAATATGGTTATGTCTTTTTCTCGCTGCAATACATTGGGGCTGTGTTCTGTTTCATAACCAATGGAATGCTTGTTGCTTAAGAGAAGACATACACAAGATTACTTAGAATGACAGCCTCTTTGTGGTAGGGTAAATATGCAAATCTGATTCTAGAAAGATATATTCACGTTTAATCAATGACACAATTATGGAGGGCATAGTTCTTGACAAACAAGTATATATGGCAATAGACTTATCTTTGTTATTCAACCTCAATAAATATGCGTTAGCACTCAATTGGCACCTAATTAACAAATAATTAGAGCCTCAGGAATATAAATTTACATTTAGTTGCATTAGTTAATTCAATGCCTTTATTACTTTGCTCTTGGTAGCCTTCTACATAGAAATTTTGCTACATTTATTCCTTATGCCAAGTGAAATGTCAGGAAGCTAAGAGTTATTAGAGCATTCTAATTGAAATTTGAAAACTAATTAGAATATGTGTTCCTATTTAGGAGCTGCTGAACTAAAAATTCTGAAGCAAAAATAAATCACTATATTTATACTGTAACTGTCATATATTCTTAAAATTAAACCTAAACGTGAGACTTGATTTACAACATAACCAAAAATACATGCCAAAGCACTTTAAACTTCTTCAAAAAAGTTGTGAAGATATTTTTGAAACTAAATAGAAATAAAATCTGCTTTTCCTGGGATAAACTAACAAGTAATATAGCAAGTAGTAGAATTTTAACAACATTATATGGAAAATATGGTAACACTGGCCAATATCAGCAATTTCATTCACAGGAATTGCTTGGGATTAAACTTTTGCAAAGAAAAACTTGGCAGGCAAAATTGTCAAACTCTTTCCAGAAATCAACTGACAAAGAAAACACACACACACACATACACACACACACACACACACACACACAGAGTCAAGAAAATTCTGGTACCAGTGGGATATCTGCAAACCTTATACAAAAGTATAAAAGCCAAAAGACAATATTTGAGAATCTGTGATTATTTGGATAATGTTAAGAAATATGCATACATTTTTGGGAAAACAATATATATTTTACAAAAGAGGAAGTATCGCTTGGGAGTTGTTTATTTTAAAGATACCCAATGGCTGAATAAAATAGACTCTTCCTCCCTCAAATATGAGAGTTTGCTGCACATGTTTTTACACATAATGTTCAAAGTCACCTATGAGAAGACTAAGCCTCTTCCTCCAATCCCTAACTATTCTATGTTAACTGAAAGGTAACACTGTGCTTCAGTCATTTCCTTCTCTCCATGTTGTACCATGCATGAGTTCAGTCCAGGGAACAAACACTCATTGAAAGATATCTTCTATGTTATAGGAATTATTCAGTGAACAAAACCCACAGAAATTCCTGACCTTGTGGATTCCACATTCTAGTGGAGGGGAGGAGAGATTTGTAAAGTAAAACCCAGGTCACATTTATCCCAGCCTTTCCAAATTGACATTCATTCACCAAGACAATGGCAGTCCCTGGAGCTACAGTGGGACTTTCCAGTTGGAGAGATAGATGATAAACAAGTGAAAATGGGTATAGTTAGATAAAAGAGGGCCCTCCTTGTCTCTGCAAATGGTACAATGTGTCAACAAGTTCGTGGCTTTCCATGTTACAGGAGAAGACATATAAAATTAGCTTGGGTGGCTGGTGACTTTGTATTTTGTCGCCAAAGAGAGTTTCTGGCTCAAATGGTAGTACCCTATCAAACCAGGGTTGTCAGGATTGTGTGGCTGCAGTCAGATCACTTGCCTGAGAAATCTGAAGGGCAAGAGTTGGTGGGGGCAGCAGCTGGTAGGTGAGGGAGACAAGAAGTGAGTACATGTACTCCTGAACTCCTAGAGGCATTGGGACAAAGTGAGTGTGGTCCTGGGGGCCAAGATGGCTGCTGGAGAGGAAACCAGACCTCATCAGAGAAGCTAGAGGGTGCCTATCACAGGGTGCCTGAGGAGCGACAATGGCTTAAGGAGGAGGTGGGAGACAGTGGGTAATTTTATATCCAGAGAATTGCAGGTAAAAGTTCTCTATCCCTAGACACTGGGGGGACTCTAAGAACTGCATAAATTATCCAGACTATCAAGAGACAGAGCTGCCCTGTAACTTTCAAGTCAGGACTGACCTGTGACACTGTCCTGTCTCCCTCCCTCCCTGTGCTGCATCATCCCTGAATAGATGAAGAACTAGGGGAAAGGAGAAAGGGCAGATAGACCTACTCAGTGAGGAAAGCGAGAAGTTGACTACATCCATTTTCGGAGCTCTGTTCTCCTGTGGGCAGGGGGCCAAACGTGGGATAGGAGTGTGAGTATATGGGAGGTTTCAAAAAGAAACCAAGTTCAAAGTATCAAGTATTACAAGGCATTTTAATTACTCAGTTAAGACCTTGATATTTTCTCTCTCTCTCTCTCTTTCTCTCTTTTTAAAGGCATCTTTTTCCTTCTTTTCTTCTTTTCCTTCTTTTCTCCTGGATGTATATCCACTTTTACCATGAATGGGTTGTCAGACTTTATTCCCAATTCATAGTAGCTGAGCCTAGTAGTCTCAGCACACAAGTTTCTCCAGGAAAGAAATACAGCCATCGCATTTAGCTGAATGATGCCCGTGTGGCCTGAAATGGCAAATGTGTCTTCTGAAATGCCCGATTTCTAGCCTGGCAGCAGCTGGTTGATGACGGTGCTGTGTGCACACAGTTAGGAACTAAATTGCTGATATGTTAATTTAGTGTGTCATCGTGATCGATACTGATCACTCCAGCAAAATTGATCATGCAGTGAATTGTATTGATCTTGAAGGTGACACAGTGACAGATCCTCCTGGACTGGGTTTTGGTGGCTTTGTATGTAGACACAAAGCTCAACCTTCACTTTCACATGGCTCAAAAAGGTCCTGATTCATTTCAGATCACAGATTCTTATCTCTAGATATTTTCATAAGTCTTTTGACGTTAGATTAATATGTCATTGATACAAATTAAGGGAATCATGTGAAATTATGACAAATAATATGACCCCTCTGAGGCTGAGCACTTGTCGCCAGCACATCTGTGTAAGTGTCTCTGGAGCTAGCTCTCATACAGAATCCCGTCAGGAGAATGCGGTAATATCACTTGGAGAGAACTGCCAAGGAAGCTCACTCACAGATTCCCACATCCTCTGGCAAAGTGCTGCCTGACTTTGAGTTGACCTTGAAATTTATGGTCTGGCACAAATAGTCATTAAACTGGGAACAGCTTGTGTAATGTCTTGATAGCAAACGGTACCCAGAAATGTGTTAGCTGTGGAAAGAATTAAAAATATCCAATTTAGTTTTAATTCTGGAGTGGAGAAGAGCCTGCGATTTTGAGAAGTAGTCACAAAGTTGAATGCCAATTCTAAGGGAAAAGAACAATGTTTGTGATCTTCTAAGTGTACTTAATACAGAGAATAGAAACAAGCTGATTGTTCTGATTTAGCTGGGACCAGCTGGGAGGCATGACAGTAGTGCAGTAACTTTTATCATGTCTCTTGTTGTAAATTTAAGAATTGGTCCCTTTCTCTGTAGCTCTGTGGAGCAAAAGGAAGTCAACTTAGGCTTATCAGATATGCGAATGGGACACCACACCCTCTTAATGGCAGCATATCTGAAGTTGAGGGCAATTTATACCCTCATTACACAAAGAGTCGTAAAATTTAAATTGGACCCAAGTAAGCCCAAGTTAATCTTTATCCCCTGAGTTTCCTGAAAATGTCTAGTCTATCATACAGTGTAGTATTTGGTTAGTATCTCATAAAATATATGTAAATTTGGTTAGTAGATGATAAATATTACATACAACAGAATTTTAAGATTTTCTGCATAAAATGAATAATGCTAACCTATTAAAAAGGAGATATAATTGGATGATTAACTATACATGAAAAGAGTCTGCCAGGTAAACTTGCCTGACCTTGTCATTATTTATGTAAGAGCAGCAATTGATTACCAGCAGTGTGTACACAGTTCAAGGGCAGGCAATCTCTGGTGTGGCCTGGAATGAATGGGTAAGAGGAATCAATCAGGTTTCCTCTTTCTGACATTCCTACTGGACTTGGGGAAGAAATCAGCTAGGTGGAAACCTAGGGAGTCATGAACAAGTAGAGAGGAGCTGAGTCACTTAATGGTCTACACCAAGGGTGAAGATCCATGAATTCATGCTATTCAGCTCTCTACAGCCATTTTAAGTCTAGAAATGCCTTCTATTTCCAACTTCCCTGTGGCTCAGCCCTATCTTTGGATTTTTAAAGAGATATCTAAATGATCTTGGAGGAATTACTAGCATATATATGTTATATAAAATATATATCACAAAGATGAAGGCAGAAAAGTGAAAGGAAGTACTTAGTTGTTTGCCATTTTCGCTTCTTCTGGAACAGCAGCTCTGTGTAAAGAAAACTTATACTTTTTCTCACCAGAATCTCTCTAATTTATGTCCATAAGTTTGGCCTTCCAAGAATTAGTTTATACAGACAGATCTCCAGAACCTGTCTTGCTGGACTCAGCATCTCCTGTGTGTTTCCCAGGACTCTATTTTTAAGATAGACAATTCCTGCAAACAATTCCGATGTCTAACATCAGCTAGATTTGGGTCCTGACATTGCCTACTCTTTGATTTTGCAGACAAGAAGACTGAGGTACAGTTTCTTCAGATGCCAAGCTTCATTCAGTGGCATAATTAAAATATGGAAGAACCTGAGCAGCACTAGCATTTCCTTTTTTGAGTGCTTTTTCCAATCCCCAATTTATTTTTCTTACAGATATCTGCATCCTTATTAGCAGAACCAGCTAGAACTTTATGATGCCGGTAGTATACTTTTTGTTCTGCTATTACTCCTCCCCTAATCAAAGCTGCAAAAATGGAAAATGCCAGGAGATTTACATTCTCATAGAAATATTAGAAATAAAGTACTCTTTGGTAAAGTTGGTTTATGACAGTAGGAAAGCATAGAGAAGGATCTGGAAAAGATCCAGAATGTTGAACTATATGTTAAATAGATAAAGAAATTCTAGACCTTAAAACACTTCTGTATAAAGAATATTACCAAATGAAGGCAAATGTATTATAATATATATTATATGTATTATAAATACATTTATTATAATACATATAACATATAATACATATAATATTATAATACATACAATACAATACAATAACATATAAATACATGTTATTCCACAATTGTACCTAAACCAAAAATCTAGGGAATTGTTTTAAAACCACAGTAAAGCATTCACGATGGGTGTATCTTTAAATACGCATCTTATTTTTGTTTTCAAGCTACTTCTGTAAATATTTTTAGCCTGAGCCTGGTTCTGCTTTTTTAAAGAGTTTGTCATCAGAGTTGTTTGGCTCATACACTAAATCTTTTCTTCAAATCTGTTGATTTACTTTCTTTATAATAGGTTTGTCCCAGCCCACTAGGTTGAAATGATTCAGTGGACGTGCCTGGTTTCCACCTTCCAGATCACCTTGTCAAAGGCTTGCTGAAGCATAGAAAAGAATGTAAGCTTAAATATAAGTCTAAAAGTTTAAGACTGGCACAATGAAGGAGCAAGTGTGTCAGTGAATGTGTTGGAATTCTCTGTTGCTATTCTCATGAAGGAAATTTTGCACATTCGCATGAAATAAAAATGTATCAAAGCTGAGAATTGCCTTTGGTTGGGAAGAGATTAGTCCAGCTCCTTCATATTTTCCACAGATGGTGCATTCCACCATATTCTCCTGAAAAGGTGGGACATTGAAGAGAACATTCTCTCCATCCCATTTACTTCTTCCTCCTTGAGGACAAAGGGGTGATAACGCTGAAAGGTTCGCACTTGGTAGTCACTGGGCAGTATTTTTTTATAGTGGCTAGGTCATGCCCTCAAAGGGAAATGAACGTGAATATCTCCCTGGTTCCTATTGGAATCACTTTTATCCTAGATTTTTCTAGTGACAAGTAACAAGTTTTTGCGTACGTGTATGTAAGTTGTGCTGAGTGTCCGAAACTCACATATTAGGATAAAAAAGTAGCCAATTTCAAAGCAGCACAAACTGTGTGCAAGGCAATGTTCTAAATGCATCCCCCAAATAAGATCATTTAATCCTCACAACAGCTCAATAAGGTAAGTACTATTATTATCCCTATTTCATGGATGAAGAAACTGAGTTGGGATGATTTTTTCCAGGGTTTCAAAATTAGAGGGCTACAAAACTGAGTATAAAACCAGGCAGTCAGGACTTCTAGAAAGGGTGTGAGGATGTTTTCAGTGAAAACATCCCCTCAGAGAAACAGACAGTTGTTAAACTAGTCAGAATTAGTAAAGACATTCCTTGTTTCTAGAGATCGATCTGAGGGTGTACAACAAATTAGAAGGCATTTTTCACCAAAACTGATGGAACTCTGTGTGAACAAGTGAGAAGCCCAACACTCAGGGAGGACTGTACGTACCCCCAGTTCTGCGTCACCGAGCTTCCAGTCCAGGAAGGGTTCTGCAGATGTTCCAGGCAATGTCTTAATATCCCTTCACCTTCAGCTCCTGCTTTGTAGAGGGAGTCTGGCAGTGCAGCTAAGGGAAGGTACCCGTTTCCCCAGAGTTCTGTGTCATGATGCCTGGTAGACTTGCAACTTGTTAACATCCATAGATCTCACATAACCTAGCTCTGGGCTATAGAAGTTCTATATTGGCTGTATCATTCATTCCTGTCTCCTGCTCTGGATTGCAGAAGCTTTGCCAGAAGAGAGTAAACTGAACCTCAAGAATGGCAGGCCCCTGCCTCTGCCAAGTTTGACAAATGAACTCAAGTGAGCGACTCAACTGGTAATTCTGGTGTTTAGATAAAGCCTATCTCAAATCACACTTGGAATGAATTGGCTTCTTTATAGTATGTCCAGTGCCATTCAATCTACCACGTATGCCTTTGACATTACTCCCTATGGGCTACCTTACTTGTTAAAATCATGAGAGAAGATCACATTTATTGACTTCTTATCCTAACACTTAGTACATTTCTTATTTTAGTGTCAAATCACCATTAAAGCTTTCAGACCAAGACAAATGAAATAGTTATATATTAACTCACATAAGTAGTCAAGAGCTTCACAAAATGAAGCAAGAAGGGAAAACACTGATTAGGCTTCAAGTTTCCATCTTTTCTCAAAATGAATGCAGTGATTTGAATAAAAATCCCTGATTGTGCCACTTGGTAGAAAATGAACTGATCTCTCTGCAATTAATTCAGGTTTTATTTGGTCAATAACATAGTAATTGCGGTATTGGGAAGAGATTATTACATGTAGGTCTATTTTTTGCACATTTTATTTATTGGCTATGTGTTATTATAGCTAGTTTTTCCTGGCTGCTTATAGCTGGGTGAACTATCAGTCATAAATTTTATCACAATTAATAGAGACCTTTAAGTAGGGTGAAAATCAGACATGATTAAAATAAATATATGTAGCAAATGATTTTTCGGATTCCTAATGCAGTGGTTAAGAAACCAACAGTCACAGAGAACCTGCACTCCAGTTTATATAAGGCAAACACATTTACAATTCTGTAGTTACTAGCATTCTGTTTTATAGGCCTTTGTAGTTAGATGTTGACATGAATAAAAGCAGTAAAGCCAAGTAAGGGTTGACTTGAGTCTATAAGAAAGGGCATATGGCCTTCAGCTTATTTGGACAACAGAGAAAACGATTCTACAGACAGTGTTGGGTAACGAAATCTGATGAAAGCCAAGACACCCAGAAAACAAGTGGCTGCAGAGAAACAAGTGGTGCATGAGATAGACATTTGAAACAAGATAAGGAAATAATTCCTAATTTAACAAATAGTCACAAAAGAAATTGAGAAAGGGAAAAGCAGTTTGACATTCCTCTAAAAGTTAAACAGGAAATTACCATATCACCCAGCAATTCTACTCCAAGGGATTTCTTTAAGAGAATTGAAACCAAGAGTTCAGTAAAAAAACATGTACTTGAATGCTCATTGAAACATTATTCGTAATAGCTGGAAAGTGGAAGTAATCTAAACAACCATCAACTGATGAGTAGTTAAATAAAATAAGGTATATCCATTTAATGGAGTATTATTTAGCCCTAACCAGGAATGAAGGATATGTAGATGCTTACAACATGGACGAAACTTGAATACGTTGTGTTAAGTTATAAAGCCAGATACAGAAGTTCACCTACTGTACTGGAAATCACTGAATTGCACCCTTTAAAATTGTTAAATGATGAATCTTGTTACGTTAAGTTTGCCTCAATGATATGTAAAAAAAATGAACAAAAATAAGTGCTCAGTATATGAAGGAGGAGTATTTTCAGCCATCTGTGCCCGAGGTAGAGGATCCACTGTACAAGTGGGTGCCACGTGGTAAAGGGAAATCAGTCCTTTCCATTGTGTGGACTTGAAATAGAGCTGTGATAACACGGACCTGTGGAGGGGGAGGGAGCTGTGTCTGCTGCCTGCCCTTCCAGACCTGAATTATAGCTCAACTGGCAGAGACAGATGCATGGTAAAGGTCTCTCCTCCTCAGAAGTTCTTCTCCTCTGCATTGTACTGGCCTCGGGTAGGGAGAGATGGGAGCAGGTTGTGGTTTAAGTGCCACAGATTGTCACTGTTTCCCATTTGCTGTATGCCCTTAAGACAAATTCCAGACTTTAAAGGATTTTTTTTTCATAATTTTCAGCAGTTAAATAATTGTTTATCACCAAGCTTTTCACACCACCATATTGAAAGTCACAATCTGTCTTCATTCTTAAATAGCAAAAACAAAGAGCAAACTGGTACAATTGTGAATAGAGGTTTTGCACTGGAAGTTTTAAGTATTTCATGATTCTATTCTTCTGATGCCTTATTTGTCTCTTAGAAAGGGCTAAATGGATATTTCTGTGATTCATTTTAAAGTAAAAGTTAGAAGTGACAAATTGTTATTCACATTTTTCTTGGAATAGACAAAAATAATCATTTAATATGGTAAGTGTCTGAGAATTCTGGACATACAAAGAAAAATTTGACAAAAGATTTTCCAACAACATAGCATATTCTCAGATAAGAATGTTTACTATTGCAAAATAGTCCCAAAATTAAACTGCAATTTCATTCAGTATCACAAAATGATTTTTATGGATTGTGATGTGCTGATGCCAAAATTGATTTATTAAAAAAGTAATGTGTGAGAATAGCCAAGAAACAGAAAAAGGAAAGCTTAAGAGGGAGGTTTTTTGCATACCACATAGAGAAACATATTGTAGAGCTATAGAGTTAAAATAATGTGAATTAATGAAGAAGTGGGACACCTGGGTGGCTCAGTTGCTTAAGTGGCTGCCTTCGGCTCAGGTCATGATCCCAGGGTCCTGGGATCGAGCCCCGCATCAGGCTCTCTGCTCAGGAGGGAGCCTGCTTCCCCCTTTCTCTTTGCCTGCCTTTCTGCCTACTTTGTGATCTCTCTCTGTCAAATAAATAAATAAAATCTTAAAAAAAAAGAAAAAAAAATTAATGTAACTAGAACAATGCATTGGAATACAGATAACGAAGATAATATTCACATTATTGGGCAAAGAATAGACAGTTTCACAAGTGAGGGTGGGAAAAGTGACTATCCATATAGAAACAACAAAATGGGAACCTTGTCATACACTATACATAAAGTCTAAATAGAAAAAAAATAATAAATATAAATACCTCAAATTATAAACATATTGAAAGAAACTGGAACAAAAGTTTCATAACCTTAGGGAAAATGAAGGCCTTTGATAACAAACACAAGCGGAAAATCATAAATAATATATTGATAGAGTCAACTGCATATACGTTAAAATTTTCTACATGACACAAACTATCATACACAATTTTAGAAGTGAAGTGACAGAAAAAATGAAAAAATTATTTTTGGCTTACATAAAAAATACAAAGAATATATAAGGACTACTTACATATTAAAAAGAAAAACTATATTATGTAATAGGTAAAAGAGTAAAAAGATGAGAAAGAAATTAACAAAGGAGGAATAATCTCATAGCAATTAGAAGAAACTAGTCAATAAAGGGGAAAAATTCTCCCTACACTCTTAAGCAAGGGAATGTAAAGTACAACAAATTATTGTGCTTAGATTTGGCAAAATAAAAAAACAATTTCCCATAACAAAATGGGAAGTCAATGCTATAGGCTTAGTTGACATGTCACTTCCTCAGGGAGTTCTTTCCTCTAAATCTTGTACAATACTCAACAGTGCACTACACCTTCATTCGTATTGCTTTTCATAATAAATTATATACTACCTGTGTGATTATTTGTTCAACATCTGTCTCCCTCCACCTTTGAACTATAAGATCCAAGAAGTCAGAATCTGCACTTTGTTCGCCCCTGATTGATACCTACACAGTGTCCAGTATGTGGTAAATATGAACACTGGTTGAATGAATAAGTAAATAAAGAAATGAATCCTGATAAGTAAATGTAGATAACTACATTTAATATTTGCATGTAATCACATTCATGCATTTTGTTCTCAGTTTCTCTCTCAAAGACATTCAAATCCAAGGTCTTCTGTGATTTCTTTGACTAAGATGGTGCTTCTTACACAATTAAAAAAAGAAAAAGAATTATATATTTGTTTAAATCATTTTCCTTAAGGGTGCCTGGGTGGCTCAGTCAGTTTAGCATCTCCATGTGGCTCAGGTCATGATCCCAGGGTCCTGGAATCGAGTCCTGTGTCAGGCTCACTGATCAGTGGGGAGTCTGCTTCTACCTCTACCCCTTCCCCCTGCTCATGATCTCTCTTTCTCTCAAGCGTGCTCTCTCTCTTTCAAATAAAATCTTAAAAATAAATAAATAATTTTCTTTAAATCTTTATTATGATGCAACTATTTACAATCATATTAATGCCAAATGTCATTTATTGAGCTATAGGGACTATTTTGGGTGATATTTTATTAAATCTTGGGAAAAAGTTCCAGATGTTATTGCCCCCCAACAACCTATACCTGGTAGAAGATATTTTCTCCATTTTTTAAAAAGATTAATTTGTTTGTTTGTTTATTTTAGAGAAAGAATACATGGAGGAAGGGGCAGGGGGAGAGGGAGAGAGAATTCACAACCAGGCTCCCTACTGAGCACGAAGTCTGACTTGGGGCTTTATCCCAGGACCCTGAGATCATGACCCGAGCCCAAACCCAGAGTTAGCTGCTTAGCCTATTGAGCCACCCAGGTGCCCCCAAATTTTCTGCATTTAAAAATGAGGTCATCTCTTCACAATCATATAATATTGATGATGGGTGTCTTAAACAGTTTATGTTAGAACAAGATACCACCAAATGAGTAGTTTAAATGACAAACTATTTCTTGAAGTATGGAGGTTGGACGTTGGAAATCAAGGTGCCTGCAAATTTGGTATCTGGTGAAAGCCCACTTCCTGATCTGTAGATAGGTGCATTCTTGCTGTATCATCACATGGCTGAGAGAGGGCTAGCTCCCTTGTCTCTTCTCATAAGGACACTAATCCCTTCCATGAGGCTTTACCCTCGTGACCTAATTACTTACGAAAGGCCCCACCTCTTAATACTATCATGCTTAGAATTAAGTTTCAGCATAAATATTTTGAAAGGACATGAACATTGCAGTGGAATGTGCCTAATGCCACCCCTTCTAATACAGGGCTTCCCAATCTAAACATGGATTTGGATCCTATTACTAAATAGGTTAAGCCCAACTCTGAAGGTCAAAACTTATATTCATTAATACACCCCTGTTAATATTTGTAATTTGTCCATCACAACTAATAGAGCAAGTGCTAACTGAGGCCACATTTTCTTAGCTGTTATGGAGAGGTCTACATACCCAAATGTAGACTGAAGTTGATGTTTCCAATTGTCAGCTGCACATCATCTTGAATATCCTTAACAACAGATGATGGGTACCTAATGTGCTCATTATAAGCTGGACATTGGTTTCTCTCAGTCCCACATCTTACTTTAGTCACTGCTGTGGGAGACAATTTCTGCACAGATGCTGACCAGCTTTACACGGACATTCTTGTTTGTCCCTACCTCCCCTGGGGATCCTCTGACATGAAGGTTCAGGGCACCTTTGGGATCCTTCCGGATGCTGGAGTATGGATAGCTCAAAAGTGTGGGTATTTAACCCCAGAAGGTCCACCCTGCTGGGCTGATGGCTAAGTGTTTCTGACTTTGGTCCCACAGAGGAAACTTTGGTGACATATTTCACGAGGCCATGACAAGGTCATAGGCGGAAGTGAACACCAGTGGTCTTCAACAATATCCAACAGGATGATACATCCTTTTATTGTCTTCCCTTCTTCCATATCTGACACCCTTGGTAATTCATTCTTTCTTCTTGGGATCACTTCCCAAATATACTACTTGCATGGAAAACTTTCAGATTCTGGCACCTAAATATGGGAATGTGGTCAGGGTTAGGGAAGGATTTTTGGCTGTTGGAGGAGAAATCTGAATAATGATAGAAATGCTATTGCTTGGATTCTGGAATATAAATTCATGTCCCTAATCAGTCCCTAATCAGAAAGATACTGTGTTTAGTATTGATTCTTTATTCCTCCTTTAGCTTTTATCTTCTATTTGGAAACAGAAGTCACTTGCTTGCTTGCAGGGTTCCCAAAGTCTTGCTTCTACGTGATACAGCTTATTAATTAGCCTCATACACAAAATCCTTGAAGATGAAGCAATGGAAAAGAGAGGGCGTCCAAGGTTCTAGCCACTGAAATGATTGGATGGCTTTAAATACTAGCATTATCCCTATGTGGTGGGAAACCACCAAACCTTTTTTCAGGAATGAAGTAACTTTTTAATAGTTACATTTAATTAAACTAACCTGCTGGTAATGTTTAAAGTAAGTTAATTTTATCACATTATGAGTCTAGACATCGCCTATTTGACATAAGGGATGAGGCTTTTAATTTCTGTTCCAGTTTCTGGTGTAACTGGAAATGCAAGAAATTTAAGTTTATAAATAAGAGACTAATTTAATGATACAATTTAAAGATACTATAAATATTTAGCTAAATGCTCCTCTTGCTTGTGCATAATTTTTATATCTTTTGTTTTATATAGCATACATTTGTCAGTTATGTTCATGCCTTCATTTTTTTACTGAATAAACCTATCATGCAAATTCTCTTTATATAATATTAATCAATTAACTTGTACAGAGAGCTAAGCTAACAGTATTGTACTAATTATAGTGTTTGAAATAAAAATGATGTTTTAATGTATATTGATCAATTTCCACAGTTAGGTCTGTTGCTTAAAATTCAATGGCCAGATTATATTGGGAACTTCAATAAGCAAACATCATTCTATCATAATTTTTAAACAGATCTTTCATTTTCTGAGACTTAAGAGCTAGGATGATAAATATTGTATTCTGTACTCCATTTAGACTTTGATTTGGATTTAAAATTCAAAATCACTTCCATCATTTCTATCCTTGTGAGTGTGTGCCTGTGGGGATATTAAAATAGAGAAAGAGCTACTTGGAGAGATGAAATGATTGAATTTGATGCCTAAGGCCAGAAACCTCATTTTGCTTATGTTAATATGTAGAACTTTCTGCACTCCAATTCATGGCTAGTAAATGCTTTTTCTTGATTTTGTAAAATTCAGCATCGTATATCCCAGTTGAGAGCCTTATTTCTTTTGTTGCAAATTGTGCTAGCAACCCATCTCAATCTAGTTTCTATTAGCATAGCCCAATTATGAAATCATTACACGTGATTATAGAAAATCTAAACCTATGTGTTGCTTTTTCTAATGTTATTTTATTTAAGATTGCAGATTGAGGCTACTATAATCTTAGATAAATCAGTAATTAACTTAGCAGAGAGATAGAATATAGACATAAAATTGTAAGACCTAGGAGGCACTTTCAGGGATGAATTTTAATAAATACCTAGCAGGATATAATCCTTTTCAAACAAGTACAAATATCCTCAGTGTCTCACCATGACAGAGTAACATTAGAAAGAAAACATTTGTTTATATTGTCTTTAAATTAACTAGGTAACACATCTGTTTCAACAAATCTCTATTGAACACCATGTTCTTGGCATTCCAAGATGAATAATATAGTGTCTTGGGCCTGAGCATGTTCAGAACAAAAGGTGAGGTTGGGAGGAAAGAAAAGAAATTTACAAATATACAGTTGTAATTCAAAATAGTAAATGTTATAGTGGATACATTTAAAAATAATTATTAAAATATAAAAGATAGAATAAATGTTTGAGTCAATCATAAATGAAGCTTTCCAAAGAGAAAAGACATATGTGGAAGAGCCCACCAGCAGACAATTGGGGTCAGATTATTGCAGGCAGAAATACGTGTGTGAAGGCTAAGATTCTTGACAGACTATGTCATGTTTTATCTGTGGGGAGCAAGGAAAGATGATGACCAGGGCAGAAGGCTAGGGTTGTCAGAGATGGGATAACTACAGGTAGGTCGGATATATACAAATATATATATTTGTATACAAATATATATATAAACTATATAAGATATATATATTTTATTGTGTGTGTATATATATCATGTCTATATGTATACATGTATCTATTATGTATATATGCACACATATTATGTATATATGTACATATATTATGTTTATGTGTATATATTATGCATACAATAAGATATCATATTATATTACATTATATATATATATATATCATGCTAAAGTATTTAAGTTTATAAATAAGAGACTAATTTAATGAGATTTCTGCTCTAGAAAAATAACCAAGTTGGCAATGTGGAGGAGGAACTGGTAATAAGTATAAGGCTGAAGCAATTGTTCAGTGATGATAAAGTTTGAACCAAGGTTCTGGCATGTAGTGGTGACAGCATCACCTGGGCTTACTGACTAGTATATATGGAAAATGAAGAAAAAGGAAGAGTCAGAGGTGTTACCTGAAATCATCCTGCTGACAGTGAGTTTTACCATCAGTGAAAGCATACAATGACAGAGAAGGAAGATTTGGGAGCTAGTGAGTTTTGGGGCATCAAAATATTACATTTGTTGTTTCTGATTTTTGTTATACACATAAAAATATGTAAAGAAATAATTATAGCAATGTATATTTGGGTTTGTAACAGAAAATGATAGGATATATATATATATAACAATAAAATCACAAAAAAGGGTAAGAGTGGTAGAGCTATAATGGTGTAATATTTGTAGATCACACTGGAATTTAGTTAGTGTAAATCTGAGGCAGATTCTGATAAATTCAGATGTACATGCTAAGTCTTATAACAACCACTAAGTAAATAATTTTAAAATTATAGTAAAAATGATTAAAAAATTAGAATGTTACACTAGATAATATTCACTTAATGCAGTAAATGAAGACTAGGGTAGCAAAAACACAAGACATGTAGGAAAAAATAAAATGAGAAATGTAAATCCAACAATATCAATAATAATGTGAAATGTGAATGGATTAAAAAATTCAACCAAAAGGTAGTGATTGTCAGACTAGAGAAAACTGAATAAAAAACAATATCAAACTATATATTCTCTATAGGAGGCACAATTTAGATTCAAATATACAAATGAACTGAAGTAGGAGAATGTTAAAAGATACACCATGCAAGTTATAAATTTAAGAGAGCTAGAGTAACTATAATAATAGCAGACAAAGTACATTTTAAAATAAAAATGTTAGTAGAGATAAAAATGGACTTTTTATAATGATCACAGAGTTGATCCATTCCCCAGGAAAGGCCAAATTCTGGATCATAAAATAAGTCTTAATGAACTTAAAAGGATTGAAATAATAGAAATAACAGTTTAACTACAAGAGAATTAATAAAAAAAATCCATGGATGGATATTAGGAAATACTCAAATATTTGCAAATTAAGCTGCAAGCTAATATATAATCCATAGGTTACACAAAAATTCAAGGTGGATTAGAAAATATTTTTTAGGGGTGCCTGGATGGTTCACTGGGTTAATCCTCTGCGTTTGGCTCAGGTCATGATCTCAGGGTCCTGGGATCAAGCCCTGTGTCCTGGCTTTCTGCTCAGCAGGGAGCCTGCTTCCCCCTTTCTCTCTGCCTACTTGTGATCTCGCTCTCTTTGTCAAATAAATAAATAAAATCTTAAAAAAATAAATATTTAAAAAAATATTCCTTAAGTAAACTACTCCACACATGGGGCTCAAATTCATGACCTTGAGATATAAATAACAATCAGCTAAGAGAAATGTGGAGCTTTCATGCTTTTCTCTCCCTGTGGAGTCATGGATGTATTACATGTTATCAAACCAGCATCAGTGTAAAGCAATATGCAAGGAGTACAGCTAACCAGGGGAGCTCACCTGAGTCTAGGTGTCCAGAGTGTTCATTGAGGTTAAATTACCTACTGCTCATGTGGCTCTCCTTTGGTCTAGGCCTCCTTAGAAGTTGGGATAATACACAGAGTTTCCAGTTTCTTCAGAGGGCAGGCAGACACCACAGGGCCCAAAGCCCCATTGTAAAACACACTATTAGATTCTTTGGTGGCCAAAGCCCCAAGACAAACAGACACTTCTCCTAGGCAGGATATTCTTGGGAACTATAGATCTCAGTAGACAGAGACCAAGGCCAGACCTCTTTCTGGATAAGATTAATTCTTTACTACACAACAGAGAAAACCAATGGGGGGGGGGGAAACTATGTCACTGACAAAAATCTAGCCATATCGGTGATCAAAAAAGAAAGAAGGCACAATTACCAACATCAGGAAGAAAGAAAGGACATTACTACCAGTCTACAGCTATTAAAAGGATTAAAAAGGGAATATTGTAATCAGTTGTTTTTTTTTAAGATTTTATTTAATCATTTGACAGACAGAGATCACAAGTAAAGATCACAAGGAAGGGAAGCAGGCTCCCCGCTGAGCAGAGAGCCAGACTCAGGGCTTGATTCCAGGACCCTGAGATCAGGACCTGAGCTGAAGGCAGAGGCTTTAACCCACTGAGCCACCCGGGTGCCCCTGTAATCAGTTTTAATACTGGCCTCATAAAACGAGTTGGAAAGTACTCTCTCATCTCCTATATTCTGGAAGATTTTGTATAGAGTTAGTATTCTTTCTTTCTTAAGATTTTATTTATTTATTTATTTATTTATTTTAGAGAGAGAATGTGTGTGCACAGGGGTGGGGGGAGGAGCACAGGGGGAGGAAAATGGGGGGATATCTCAAGCAGTTTCCACACTGAATGTGGAGGCTAGCAAAGGACTCTATCTCAGGACCCTGAGATTATGACCTGAGCTGAAACCAAGAGTCTGATGTTTAACCGACTGAACCACCCAGGCACCCCTCAGTTGGTATTATTTCATATATATGTGTATATATATATATATATATATATATATATATATATATGTGTGTGTGTGTGTGTGTGTGTGTGTGTGTGTGTGTGTGTATAGCAGTTTTTCAAAACTAAAGATTTCTTTCTGAAAACTTTATTTAATGAGGAATTAAATTTCTTTAATAGGTAGAATTATTAAAGGTACCTACTTCTTTGATAATTTGGATCTTTGAAAGAATTTATCCAAGTCATGTATGTTGCCGAATTTGTTGGCATGAACTTTAGCAACAAGCACACCTAGTACCTGGATATTAGTTTTAAATATCATTCCTTCATAAAATGAACCAGGGCTTCTTGGAGAAGTGACTGATTCTAGGATTGAAGCAGGAAATATGCAAGTTGAGTCTGAAACATCTTATACTACTGAAAAGTAGCCAAGTAAATGCTTAAAAAGCAAATTTATATAAATGAGGTGTGCCAAAGAAACATAGGTGTCAAATGAAGTGTCCCCCTCACTCCAGGGGCCAAAGCTGAAACAATTTCAGTAACTAAATTAATAAAGTAATATTGGAGTATAACTCAAAGTATAAAATAAATATCCATGAGGCCATATTGTCATACATGCATGGTTGAAGAAATTAATAAGTGGGGAATAAGTGATAAATTGCTCATGCATAAGAATTCCAAGAAAATTATGTAGATACCTCATCCTAAATGGGGGGAGATAATGGTTTTCTTTGGAAGAGTACAGTCTGAAAAGGGGGTGGGGAAAGAAGAACAACTTTATAGTAGAGAAACCTGAAAAAAAAAACCCACTAAAATCAGGCAATCATAGTCAGTATCAATATTTATAAATCATATTGATAGCATGTATCCTCATGAAATGACAAAAATGGCACTGTACCTCCATGATAATCCTTCCAAACACCTATAACCCCTAACCAATCAAACCTCAGACAAATTCCAACAAAGGACATCCTACAACATACCTGACCAATACTCTTCAAAACTCTCAAATTATAAAAAACAAGAAGTATCTAAGAAACTGTCACAGCCAAAAGGAGTGTAAGGAAACATGACAACTAAAGACACAGGTACTCAATAATAAGAAGACAATCAATCAGATAAATAGGAACAAACACCTGAGGAAAAAAATCATAACTCACACTTTCCTATGAAAGAAAAGATGGCCAAAGCAGCACCTAAAAAGATACTCAACGTTATTAGCCACTACAGAAATGCAAATGAAAACCACAATGATGTATGTCTATGCACCTATTAGAATGTCAAAAAAATTCACACACACACACACACACACACACACACACACACACACAAACCCAAAACCAGTTTAAACCCAAACCCTGACAACACCAAATGCCGGCAATGATCAGGAGAAACTGGAACTTTTATACATTGCTGGTGAAATGCAAAATGGTATAGTCACCATGACAAGCGTTTTGAAATTTTCTGAAAGTTGAGCACACATTTACCCTAGTGACCTAGCAGTTCTATTCATAATTATTCACCCAAAGGAAAGGTATTCAGATGTTCATAGCAACTTTTTTTTATAATAGCCAGAAATAAGAAACAACCCAATCCCTAGACTGACATTCTATTTATATGTTTGTTTATTTCTAATTGGGGTAAAATTCACATTGCATAGATTAACCATATTAAACTGAGAAGACATTTAAATCATTTTGATTTCGGTTAATCTTTACCCATAGTGAGTTTGTTTTTTGTCTTTTCTGTTCATGATAAGGTTGTGAAGGGAGTAAAGGTTGCTTTGAATTTCACAGGTACTTACTAATCATCCTCTTTTGTGAGCATCATGTCAGTCTGAAGCTTTCAGAATAAAGTTTTATCTTTTGGAACCAAGGGCTCTCTTCCTATTCGTCTTTTTGGATAGTATTTTGAGGTCAATATTCCATGCAGCAAACTTTTCCCACATGCTGGCATTCAGGATGCTCTTACCTTCTTTTTGCAAATTATCTAATTATTTCAGCTTCATGTCAGTAAAGTTACTGAATAACCAATTCATACTATGTTGTGGATATGAGAGACTAGGGTACATGGCTCCTAACTCCCTTCTCTTTATTCCCTCCCTTTTATCTGAAGCCATAAATACCTTTTAGTAGTGGTGAGAGATTGAAGATCTGAAAGGTCTTGCTTGACTCTGAAAAGTCATCCTACGCTTCATATGCAGATGTAGTGCCTGCTTAGGCTGAGCGCTTTTTCTACCTAAAATTCTCGTAGGTTCCCTGGACTTAGAAATAAAATATCTGGATAGTTCCCTATGGCAACCTCCCTTGGCTCTCTACAGAATTAAGTGTTCTTGCTTTCTTCTGGAGGAAATGAAGTATTGATGAGATTTTGAGTTGGAGGTATGGGTAGATGCCCACCATTTGACTACGACCTCAGGCTGAATTGGATTTGGAGAGATGAAGATGTGACTTGTGGAAACATTAGTAGCAGAGAACCAAAGTTACCCTTTCTCAGGAGACAAGGTCAAGAGGGTTCCCTATGCATTAATTCAATAGAAATCTGCACAGGAAAAGTTAGAAAATCCACACCCTACCAAAAGAAGTACAACTCTCTAATCTTTACATCCATGTCACTCTCATTTGCTCTAACTCACATTGAGCTATCAAATTTTGTGGCAAGCTATAAACTTGTTGAGTCATTAGCCTCCCTGGTTAATGGAGGAAAACTAAATTCCTGTTCCTGCATAATGACACTTATTCACTGTAGACATTTGCATCACTGGGAAATGATAAAACCTCATCTTTCATAATGAAGTTCTGGGCTGACAAAGAGGAAAATATAGTGTTGTGGGACAACTATGAATATAAAACAAGCTTAATAAAGAAATAGTGACAAATTATATTATGCAAAATGTAATACAATAAAAAATGTTACTAACTCATTGGAAATGTCATAAATAATCTAAATAGTTTTTGACTGTCAAGGCCTTGAAAAATACATTCCTATAAAAATGAGGTGCAGAGGAGATGTCAATTTAATTGCCATCATATTTTGACAAGCTTGGAGATTCCCGTATTTGGCATATTTGCTAAATTTAGATACTTGCTCAAGTTGAAATGAGGGGAGGAGCACAGTTAACCAGTTCTGCCGTGTTATTGTTGATCTGGCGAGAAGACTGTTAGCACTCTTAAGCTACAGGATTGTTACTTTGGTTTCAGATCAATATTTGGATGATGTAATCAGTTAGACAAGTGCATATTTACAAAGCAGGCGAGATCTCAGATTCTGTACCTGAACACCGGGGAAAATAATTGTCAAATTTAGAATATTACTAATCACGAGTTGTAACTTCTGGAAAAAACTGTAGCCAGCCCTTCTTAATCAATTTGCCTGAGACTCTGGCTTTGAATCCAAGGACTTACATGCAGGATGACAATTATTTGCCTTCTTTCCATCAAGTATTTGGCATGAAGTTATATACTCTTGTCACCATTTGATACCTAGCTTCTTTATTCTGATTTTACTGGGAAAGAATGTTCCTTCTCAGCCATTCAGGCATCCTACATAGCTTTTATTTAGCTTTTGTCCTTTTATCTTCTATGTCTTGGAAACTCATTTTTTTTTTTAAGATTTTATTTATTTATTTATTTGACAGAGAGAGAGAGACGGAGAGAGGGAACACAAGCAAGGGGAGTGCTAGAGGGAAAAGCAGGTTTCCCACTGAGCAAGGAGCCTGATGTGGGGCTCGATCCCAGGACCCTTGGATCATGACCTGAGCTGAAGGCAGACGCTTAACGATTGAGCCCCCGAGGTGCCCCTGTCTTAAAAACTCCAGAGGCCTAGAGGAGCAGCTAAGAAGTAGAGACATGACTTCAACATCTATGATATTTGGGAAAGTATTTAATTTTTTTTTTTTTTTTTTGCTACTGGTTCATTAGGAAAGGGAATATCATCGAGCCTAGCCTTGAGTCTTGTACAGTTTTCTACTAGGATCTGCCAAGAACAGAGCCTCCTACCTCCACCAAAACAAGAACTACCACTAAGCCTGTCTTTTCATGTTAGTCATAATGAAGAAAATAAAGGAGAGAAGAAAGGAATCATTCAGATTATGGTGCATTGCTTCATCTCTATCTTTGTGTGTTTTCTACTGAAAAATTGGACTCACATAGGAGATGTTCCTTTCATGGATACAGTTGAGGAGTGAGCATTGAACACTGGGCATCCCATAGCAGAGACTGCATTATTCAATCAATGACAACCTGCTTTCCCACCAAACCTTCCCAAACCTGCTCTCCGCAAAGCTACCACCAATCCCTTGGACTTGATATGTAAGATGAGACTAGTTTGTCGTTTGGCTTTAGAGAGGAGATTGCAATCTTAAATCATGTATCATCTTTAAATGCCTGTGAAATTCTTGGTTGACACTGATATGTATACATGTATCCCATTTTGAACTTTTTTGAAAGTTTACTCATATTTCCCATAGCACACTTTAAGTTCTCTTGTTGAAATCCTTTCATTGTTATTAGTTCTCCTGAAAATATTTCTAGAATTATTCATCATAGTTTCATGTAATTTTCCTGGATCATTGACAATGATGAGCTTCATACTGTTACCTTAATAGGAACTAAGAAATAATTCTCAATAAGCTTATTAAAAATAATTGATATTTCAACTTATAATGATTACTTCTGCTATTTCTCCAATGTGAAGAATTAAAATTAAAACTTCTATTTTCCAGAAGATTTTTAAAAGCCTGGAAAGGGCACAGACTAGGAGAAGATATTTGTATGACACTTATCTTATAAAGGACTTGTATCCAAAATATACAAATTACTCTTAAAACCCGACAGTAAAAAACAACACAAAAAAAATCTGCTTAAAAAATGGGCAAAATATCTGAACATAAACCTCGACCCCCCCAAAATATATATATAACAAGTAAACATATGAAAAGGTACTCAATATCATTTTTCACTAGGGAATTTTAAATTAAAAGAACAAGATACCGCTACACATTTATCAGAATTATCAAAATCTGAAGCACTTACAAAACCAAATGCTGGCAAAAAATGTAGAGCAACAAGAACTTGTATTTTTTACTGCTGGTGGAAATGTGAAATGTGAAAGATGAAAACCAAAAGCCACTTTGCAAGATAGCTTGGCAGTCTCATATAAAACATAGTCTTAGCATACAATTCAGCAGTCATACTCTGAAGTATTTACCCAACTGCATTGAAAATATATGTTTGTTTAAGCAGTTTTATTCATAATTACCAGAATGTGGAAGTGACCAAGATGGTTAAACAAACTGGTACATTCATACAAAGTCATAGTATCCAGTGCTAAAAAGAAAGAACTATCAAGCCGTGAAAAAACATGGATGAAACTTAAATGCATATTTCTAGATGAAAGAAGCCAGATTTAAAAGTTACAGACTATATGATTTTAGCAAAATAATATTCTGGAAAAGGCAAAATTAAGGAAACAGAAAAAGATCAGTGGTTTCCAGATACTATAGGGGAGGAAAGGTAGGATGCATAAGTGGAATTCAATGGATTTCTAGGACATTAAAACCATTCTGTATGATACTCTAATGATAGAAAAGTGACAGCGTGCATTTGTCAAAACCCATAGGACTATACAAAACAAAGAATGAACCCTAATACAAACATATCAATATTAATTCAGTAAGTATAGAAATGAACCATACTAAGGCAGAATGTTAATAATAGTGGATACTATGTGCATAAGGGCAGGGAGCGGAGATGTAAAAGAACTCTCAAGGGGCGCCTGGGTGGCTCAATTGGTTAAGGGTCTGACTCTTGATTTCTGCCCAGGTCATGATCTCAGGGTCCTGAGATCAAGCACTCCATGCTCAGCAGGGAGTCGGCTTCAGATTCTCTTTCTCCCTGTATCTCTGCATCTCCCCTGCCCCATGCTCCCAGTGCACATGTGGCTCTGTCTCTTGAATGAATGAATGAATGAATGAATAAATAAATAAATAAGTCCGAACTTATTGTTTATTCAAGCAGATTAACATCACTAGTCAGTTGGCCATTTGACAACATATTGGAACTAAGAATGCATTTTGCAAATGGTTGTGATGGATCCAAAGATGAAAACCAAAGGTGAATAACTTGATAAAATTTTTCTCTTTAGGCACCTGAGTGGCTCAGTGGGTTAAGCCTCTGCCTTCGGCTCAGGTCATGATCTCAGGGTCCTGGGTTCATGCTTCGCATCAGATTTCTGTTCAGCGGGGAAACTGTTTCCCTCTCTCTCTGCCTGCCTCTCTGCCTACTTGTGATCTCTCTCTCTCTGTCAAATAAGTTAATAAAAACTTTAAAAAATTTTCTCTCTCATGGTCATATTTGGAATCTATTGGTATGTATGCTATTCTCTAAAGCAAATATTATTTTATAATAATTTTAATAAAAATCTGTTTATAAATATGAGGTTCTTTTCATAGTAGTTTAGACTTAACTTTTTAAAAATGTGTGCAAAGAGTTTTAACATTAGTGTTTTCTTAAATTTTTATTTTTGTATTATGATCAGCCACTGTATAGTACATCACTTTTGTTTATGATGTAGTGTTCAATGATTCATCAGTTATTTGTAACACCCAGTGCTCATCACAGGACATGCCCTCCTTAATAACCATCACTGTGTTACCCCTTCTCCCTCCCCCCATATCCCCTCTGAAACCCTCAATTTGTTTCTTGGGGTCCATAGTCTCTCATCGTTCACCTGCTTCTCTGATTTCTCCCCCTTTGGATTTCCCTCCCTTCCCCTATGCTAATGCTTATGTTCCATATATGAATGAAACCATATGATAATTGTCTTTATCTGCTTGGCTTGCTTCACTTAGCATAATCCCCTCCAGTTCCATCCATGTCAATACAAATGGTGGGTATTCATCATTTCTGATGGCTGAGTAATAGTCCACTATATATATGGACCACATCTTCTTTATCCATTTGCTTGCTGAAGGGCTTCTTGGCTCCTTCCACAGTTTGGCTATTGTGGACACTGCTGCTATGAACATTGAGGGGCATGTGTTCCTTCTTTTCACTACATCTGTATCTTTGTGTTAAATACCTACTAGTGCAATTGTTGGGTTGTAGGGCATCTCTATTCTTAACATCTTGAGGAACCTCCCTACTGTTTTCCAGAGTGGCTGTACCAGCTTGCATTCCCACCAAAAGTATAAGAGGGTTCCCCTTTCTCCACATCCTTGCCAACATTTGTTGTTTCCTGTTTTGTCAATTTTTGCCATTCTAACTGGTGTAAGGTGGTATCTCATTGTGGTTTTTAATTTATATTTCCCTGATGGCTAGTGATGTTGAGCATTTTTTCATGTGTCTGTTGGCAATTTGTATGTCTTCTTTGGAGAAGTGTCTGTTTATGTCTTCTGTCCATTTTTTGACTGGGTTATTTGTTTTTTGATTGTTGAGTTTGAGAAGTTCTTTATAAATAAATAAGTCTTAAAAAAAAGAAACTCCATACTTTCTGAAAACCTAAAATTGCTCTGACGAATAAGGTCTATGAAAATGAGAACAACAAAAAACTAGCAAATTACATTGTTTTCTTGATGCTGTGATTATTATTTAAGCTCTTTCTCCAATGTGTTCTCTTTTATTTTTATTCATCAAGTGCCTGGTGCTTTTTGACCCAATCTTAAGTTGTAAATATATGCACAAAACCATATATTTTTCATGTTATTTTAAGTATTGTTTCTACATTATTTTTCTAGGATGTAACAACTTTCATTCTAATTATAGTTTTATGTGTGTAGTATACAACTGTGACAGCATGACTTTGATACATAAAATATTTATAAAGAATATGCAATCAGAAACTATGAAGCAACTGTAATTGACTTCACCCTTCAGCTTCTTATCAAATTGAGAATTGTCCTTACTGATTGATGCAAAACAATGTGCATTAATGTGTGATTGATTAGAAATCATTTAGTAGGGGATGGCATGCCGAGTAACTGTGATCCCAATGAAAGCAGAGTGTTAGATAAGCTGGTGGCATAGGTTAGCTCTGCTTCTCCATACACGATTTCACTCTCAAAGAACTCATGAGAAGAACAATTTCATATATTATGGAATAAGTGGCATAATCATTGTTTGTTGGGTAATAATAGCTCACATTTGGGTTGTGGAAACATGTTAGGCACTGACAGAGGGCTCGGCCCTTTTAATCTTAAACCACTTAATCTTTACATTAGTCCGATGAGGTAAGTGCTTTTACTCTTCCCATTTTACAGATGAGAAAACTAAGTCATGCAAGGTTAAGTTACTTGCCTAAGCTTCCGGACGCAAACGAGGGGCAGAACTGTGATTGGACATTGGGCAGACACTCTGCCATGTGTGCGGTTGGTTCTCCACGCACCTCTTAGTAATAGAAAGTATGGATGCAGATGTCAGAACCTTGATTTTAAAAATACACGATTTAGTGTGACTTTTTACTTGGGACTGCTGGTGTTCAAAGTACTCCTCAAAGCCTCACTTATCCACCCTGCTTGGTCTTGTGTCTATAGAGAGAAAGCAGATACCACTGTGGGCCACTGCCTGACTTGCTCAAGTTCAGCTCCTAGAACTTTGTCCTAAACTCACTGGGTGACACAGCTGACTTGGTTTAGGCTGTCTCTCTATGTCTCAGTGAACAGGCTCAGTCTGAGAGGAACGACTTACACGATTGTGCTCCTGGAAGAAAAATGAGATCACCAGATACTGCTGAGAAAAGCCAGAGTGATTGTCAGGTGCACGGACAGACCCATGGGAATCATGGGTACAAAGAATACAAAAGAAAGCACTTATGTATTGGTCAAAGCTGGTTTTTCGTTAATACTTTTGAAGGCGATGCACACTGAGTTTTAGTTTTCTAAGTTTATTCTTTGCAAACTGCTATATATTCTAAACTTTTTACCGATTGCTAGTTATATATCAAACAAACATATCTGGCAGAGACCTTTTTATAAGACTGAAGAGATTGAAATTCCTTTTCATGATAAATTGGAAGAAACTGAAAAACAACTGGGAACAAATACCGCCGCTTTTTTATTGTCTAAAGTTCACAGAATTCTAAATGTAATCTTCTCACTGCTTTGGTGGCATACAGAACACACACTGAAATGTGAGGGAGGCGGCCGTTATAAAAACGGATTAAAGATCCTATGAAATCAATGAACAGCATAGTCTTCGTGCAATTATTTTCACTTTCTCTTCTTAAAATGTGTGATGAAGTAAAGTGATACATATCACCTTCCTGTAATTTCCTTGAATTGAGTTATAAGAATTGTAAATGGCAAGAGAGATGCCGAACTATAAAGATACAAAGCTATTTTACGGAAGATGGCCATTACCATACATTTGAAAACTTATGATCACAGACTCTCAAGAATGAATTTGAAACTAAAGGCGACAGGGATTTTTCTCTTTTTCTGTGGGCAAAGGGATCAGCACTTTTTGAATATTAAAGAAAAGAGGTGTGTAGAATGTTCAATGAGAGAGAAGGGAGATTGCAGCAAGATGGTGGGCACAGAATAGACTGCCTAATTCAAGGGTATTTTCCCACCTATACAAAAGATCTATTCTAGATTTGTCTGGACTATAATTCTGTATTAAACTAATCATCCTTGGTATTCCTCATATAAGAGACCCTACTATTATATCGAATATATTGCACACTCATAAGGAATGCTATGTGAAATTATCTGGGGAGAAACTGCAAGGCTGCTTTGAGCACAATAACATACAGAAAGGAGAGCTGATTATTTCATCTCCAAACCAATGTTTGGAACAATAAGAGAAGATTTATTTTACTGTATATTCGGAAACATACTAGGATTCGAAAAAATGTGGACTTTGACCCCACATGACTCATTAGTTGTAAAACTAAATTCATATGGGCAATAAAATTGAGACAGATTTTGATTGGTATAATCCTGAGAACAAATTGGAAAAGAAAAACAGTAAGATAGAAGCTGTACAAAATAAACAAAACTGTTCCAAAAAATATAATAAGGTGTTTGCTATTGACAGAATTATACAAATACACTGGACAACCAATTTTCTAGAAGCTTACTATTGCTTATAAAGTTTATGTAATTAACTATAATATTGATTTATGTATGTATGTATGTATGTGTAATTCTCATTGGACTCAAGAATGAAATCGAAGAATTAGGTGAAAACATGTGAATGTATGGGCTACACATATGATTATCAGCTCACATATGTTAAAACTATGTCATGTTTGTGTACATTATCTGTATTCTGATTACTCCAAAATGCTTTCTGCCAGAGTAGTATGATCCACTGGATTCATACACAACCAGAAACTGGAAAAGTGAAAACTGTGGACTTGGCCCAGTTACATAGCCGGTGCTTGAAATTCTCTGGTTGACGGAATTGTCAAAATGTAGTCCCAGCAGCTGCCCATTCTCTCCCCCTGGGGGCATAGACATAGTATGAAAATTTCTGAGCCATCACTTAACCTGCCCCGCTTAACCCTTACTCACTGCATGTCTATGCTCTCCATCATGGTCAACATTTTGGCTCAACGGATGTCAATGCCTGCCTTTTACAACCTGAATTTTCCAGCCTTTGGCATGGCATATCCAAGGACTCAAATTCGCTGTTATTTACCATGTGAATGTTGACAGCTTCTCAGTTCAAAACGTATGGGCAACACAACTCCAGCTAGTGGAATGGCATCTACACGGAAAATGTCAAGGGACAGCAGAGCTCACCCCCTAGTGGAGTTGGCTGACTTCTGGTTTCAATGATTCCAGCTCTAAGCTACTTCTCAAGTCTTCCTCACAGAGAAAAATAATAGAGTCAGCTTTGTGTTCTTCCAAGAAATCATATCCATGAAACAGTGAAAAGTGTTAAATACATTATGCCCAATATCATGCAATGTGAATATCATAAGAATAGGATGAAAAGGTCGAGGGAAGCAAGTTGTTTTTGCAAGACAAGCACTGGTAAACTAAATAAACCAACTCTCTTTCCCTTATATGCTACCTATTATTTTTTAACTAAACAATATTAGTAACCAGCATACCATATTCTGGTCTGCATAAAATCACTTTCACCTACTTAAAAAAAGGAAGCGATCATATCATATGTTTTTTACCTGTTTTGACATGAGTGTAAGGTTTTCACACAATTCTCGGGGAAATCCTAAAGTACAAATGTCTACCCTGTATGACATGGTGTCTTATAAAATAATGTATTAAGTAAAACAACTCTATGACGGCTGACAATAGGCACAGTTTACTTCACATAAAAAATGTGTGTGAAATCAGGAAAAGAAAGCACTAGCTGTTTTTGTTGTGGTTTCAGCACCTCGGGCAATTTGGGGTATCTGAGTTGACTGTCACCTTTACTTTTTTCTCTTCCAAAATGTATTCTCACTGGGGTCTGTTGTGACATGTGCAATATCACCTTAATCTCCACATCACCACTTCTAGCATGAAAACTTTGCTCTTCAAAGAGAAATAACTACATTGTTATTGGAAACAAAATTACATTATCTCCAAAAACTGAGCCCATGAGCCTGTCCTGGTTTATCAACCTTAAAGAAAAATCAGGTATCAGTTGTTCTGATTTGGAATAAGATATATTTTTTGGTGAAGAAAGAAGATCTCAAGACATAACAGAGAAAAATGTGAGCCTTGTTAACAGTCTCTTGTATTGTGGAATAAATTCTGCTAAGAAAAATGTAAAACATATTGCTTTGTGTATTTTAACAAAACATTCTGAATTATCTGATGAGTTGAAATGCAGCTAGCATCATTGTAGTAGATTGGAAGGTGAGTGTTAACTGAGTGACAATCAAATTATGACCAGTGGGTTTGTGTTGTATTCCTCTTCGTGTTCTTAGGTCTCCATAAAATGTCAGATCTTTAACTGATTCTTTTTTTTTTTTTTAAGATTTATTTATTTATTTATTTATGAGAGAGAGAGAGAGTGTGTGTGTGTGTGAGTGCAGAGGGGAGGAGAAGAGAGAGTCTTAAGCAGACTCTGAGCTGAGCATGGAGCCTGAGGCAGGGCTCAATCTCATGATCTTGAGATCACAACCTGAGCTGAAACCAAGAATCTGAGGCTTAACCGACTGCACCACCCAGGTTCCCCTATAATTGATTCTTAAATATTTGCTCAGTGGTTGAAACTATTGTACTTCTTACCTTCAGATCTTTGCATGTGGTGGGGAATTCTTTGGGGTCCTCTTTCCTGATTCTTCATTCCCATATTAAGAACTTCTATAATAATCTTTGAAACAGCTCATCCAAATTCTTCCCTAAATCCATTTTTCTACTCTAGTCTCCTTATCTTTTTGCTGCTCAAGTATATTTAGCACACAATATCACATTGTTTTCAGGTATGCAACATAGTGACTTGACAACTCTATCCATTGTGCTAAGCTCGTCACAAATGTAGCTACCATCTGTCATAGAATGTACAAATTTATATTACTACAACTTAGTGGATAACAACATTTGTTTTTGTCTTGGTTTTCCCTAATATATTGTGAGGTCCCAGAAAATGCAGGATGTCATTTGATTATATTTATTGAGTGCCTGATCCTGTGGCATATAACACACTGAGAGGATTTAGTATTTCTTTCTTTTTTTTTTCCCCAAGATTTTACTTATTTATTTGAAAGAGAGTACAAGCAGGGTGGGGAGGGGCAGAGGGAGAAGCAGACTCCCCACTGAGGGCAGAGCCTGATGCAAGCTTGATCCCAGGACCCTGAGATCATGACCTGAGCCAAAGTCGGATGCTTACCTGACTGAGATACCTAGGCACACCAAGAAGATTTAGTGTTTCTTGGTTAATTCCAGGACCACTAGGATTCATTGAAGGCTCCATTTTTTACCATAAGCCACACAACATACTGGGAAATCATTTGAGGTTGTAGCTATTTGTAATGATGTATAACATGATAAAAAATGGAAAATTTCTCTCTTTCTCCAGATAAATCTTTCTATCTACTGAATACCAACTTTCTATCTTCAGTGGCCTGCTTCCTTCAAGCAGAAAGGGAAAAGTGTTCAGTTTAACATGTGATAACTAATGCAAGTCACTAGAGATTTCTGAATAAGTGGATTCTGCACATAGATTAAATGTCACAGCTAGTGATCCAAAAATGCAGATGTGTTTCCAGAAGTCCAGAATGACTGCCTTTTATCTTGGGTTCTCTATGGTATGAAACAATTTTCTCTAAAACTTCTAACTCCCCTCAGACTTCATCAAAATCAATTGTTTTGAATTTTAAAAAAAGAAACTGAAAATGTTCTCATATTCCAATAGAAAATCTATGCCACATGACATAACTTATTAATGTATCACATTAACAACTCATAATATATTCATGTTTGCAAGTAGGACATTTAATCATATGAATTCCTGTCTATGCAAGCTCTGTTTATCGTGGGACTAAAATGGGAACTGCAATCACAAACAATGAGCTCATACAACACTATTAATATAACCATTTTATTATTATGTTATTTATTATTTATTGAGCTCTAGCCTCTCTGTTGAAGATTAAAGTATAGTATTAAACAGAAACAAAAACTTTGGCTAATATTCGAATTGCTTTATTCTCTGAGATTGAAGATCCCTAGAATTAAACTTAATTTCGTTAATTTTCTGAGAGCAAATAGTGAATCTCTGTCAGACTTGGTGATGATGGGATGGAAAGAAACCAGAATTATTTTCTTGATGCCCCACCTTCCACTTTGCCTACTCTTTATTTTTAATTTTTCTCTTATTGGGGAAGAAAAATTTTCCTCTAGTCTTCAAAAGTTCTTAGAGTTGGTCTAATAATTAAATTGACATGAGACAGATTAATAGGAGAAAATCAAACTTATTTTCATACATACGGAGATCCCACATACATGAGAGGTTCAAAGATAAAAAGGTAAAATGAGGTATATATGCCATGCTAAGCTAAGATGTGGGATAAGGGCCTGGGACTTCAAAGGGGAGGAGGGCAATTCACAAGGCAATAAAAACAAGATCAGAAGTTTAGAAGTTAGATGTATGCCCTATCATACATATAGGTCACTCAGATCAAATGTATCTCTGATAAAAACTGTCATTCTGAGAAAGAACACCCCCCCCCCAATTTAAATTTTCTTGGTAGTTAAGGAAGGAGCAAAATTTCTCTTGAGCCTTCCAGACCTTGATTGCATTCAGCTCAAAATAGTCCACATACCAAAGTGGCACAATGTAGGGGCACTTGTTCTGAACCCCTTCACTCTCAAGGCCAGGTCCAAGTTTTTTAGGAGTTTAAGTTTACACAATTTGGGGATCCTTCTTTAAGAAAAAGAATACTGTATTAGTCTGCTTCTGTTGCCATAACAAAATGCCATAGATTAAGTGCTTAAACAACAGGAATTTTTTTCCTCACAATCTAGAGGGTCGAAGTCCAAGATCAAGGTGACACTAGAGTTGATTTGGGGTGAGATCTTCCTGGCTTGAAGATGGTCATCTTTTCTCTGTGTCCACAGATAGTCTCTTCTGCGTGTAAGAGGGAGAGAGAGAGAGAGAGAAAGAGAGAAAGAAAGAATTGTATTGAGAAAGGCATGATGATGTCTGTGGTTCAAAAAGCAAACCTATTAGCAGAGGCTGTTGCTCAATTTATGCCTTGTGCCTACCTATAGACCAATTGTGAGTCAAGGGCTTGGGATGTTAAGATTATTCCATCCTTTATTGGATGGAACAACTATGCTTAGGGTAACAGTTCCATGTAAAAAAAATGGTAGAAATGTAGTCAGGGATATGTGTGGCAGTATCATAGAGACAAGATAAATCATACATTTAGATAAATGCATTTAAGATTCAAAATATATCTTCAGACAAGTTTAACTAAGTTCTCAGGAAAAGGGTATTTTTAAAGGAATAAGGTTTCCTTGGCTGGTAAGGAATAAGTAATAATACATTCATTAAAATAATGCTAGTGTAACTTTCAAGTTATTTTATCACATTGTGCAAGCTCTATCCCATCAGCTGTATTTTTTTCAAATTATTGTTTCAGCTTTCTGATTGGCTTGATGGATAAAAGGGAATGTGATATAAATACCTTATTCTCTAGTACTAAAAAGAAAAGTTTTTTTTAAAGATTTTTTATTATTTATTTATTTGACAGAGAGAGACCACAAGTAGACAGAGAGGCAGGCAGAGAGAGAGAGAGGAGGAAGCAGGCTTCCCTGCTGAGCAGAGAGCCCGATGCGGGACTCGATCCCAGGACCCTGAGATCATGACCTGAGCCGAAGGAAGCGGCTTAACCCACTGAGCCACCCAGGCGCCCAAGGAAAGTTTTTATATGATTTTCTTATTATATCTTGTGTGTCTGAGAGAAAAAGAATGCCAATCTATTATAAAATCTTATACAATTTGAAATCAATTTAATTTTTGTATTGAGTAGAACATGACATTTACAAAACATATGGTTAGTATCCAGGTAAATTGAGACCTACCAGCACTGCATTTATCTGGTAAAATGCCCACATTTTCATCAACTTTAGTTAGACAATTTTTCTAACATATGTTAGACATAAATGTGAGTAATGAATTGTGCCAATTTGAAGATTAACTTTAATTTGCATAATATATTCCAAAACCTCATGGAAAGAACCTATAGGACTATTGGGAACTAGAATAGCCTAACTGCTCTAAGAAACCGTATGTTGTCCTTTGGAGGATGAGAATCCATCCATAATTGGCCTTTACTTTTTCTTTATTTTTTTTTAAAGGATGCTTTTTTTTTTAAATGTACTATGATACTGTTTTTTTTTAATTTAGTTTTTTAATTTTAATTCCAGTACAGCTAACATATAGTGTTATATTGGAATCAGGTGTATAATACAGTGACTCAATAATTCTATACATTACTGAGCACTCATCACAAATATACTCTTTAATTCTCATTCCTATGTCACCCATCCCCCCACCCACCTGCCATCTGGTAACCAACAGTTCATTCTCTATAGTTAAGAGTCTCTTTCTTGGTTTATCTCTTTCTCCTTTTTTTCCCTTGACTCATTTGTTTTGTTCTTAAATTCCATATATGAGTGAAACCATATGGTACTTGTCTTTCTCTGACTGGCTTATTTTGTTTAGCATTATACCGTCTAGATCAATCCATGTTCTTTTTTATGGCTGAATAATATTCATTGTGTATATGTATATACCACATCTTCTTTATCATTCATCTATTGATGCATGCTTGGGCTGCTTCCATAATTTGGTTATTGTAAATAATGCTGCAATAAACATAGGGGTGTATGTATCCTTTTGAGTTAGTGTTTTTGTATTTTTTTGGGTAGACACTCAGTAGTGCAATTGCTGTATTATAGGGTAGTTCCATTTTTAAGTTCTTGAGGAAACTCCATAGTTTTTCCCAGAGTGGCTATGCCTATTTGAATTCCCACCAACAGTGCAAGTGGGTTCCTATTTCTTCTCATCCTCTCCAACACTTTTTGTTTTTTGTGTTTTTGATTTTAGCCATTCTGACAGGTGTAAGGTGATATCACTTTGTAGTTTTGATTTGCATTTCCCTGATGATAAGTGATTTTGAGCATCTTTTTATGAGTCTGTTGGCCATCTACATTTCTTCTTGGAGAAATGTCTATTCATATATTCTGCCCAATTTTTAATTAGATTATTTGTTTTTTGGGTGTTGAGTTGCATCAGTTCTTCATGTATTTGGGATGTTAACTCTTTATCAGATATGTCATTTGCGGGAAAAAAAAAAGAAAGAAAGAAAGAAAGAAAAAACATCATGACTTAATTAAGGTACAAGTTATGGACCAATAGCATTTAACACCAGTTATTTCAGGCAACTTGAAGCTCCTAAAAAGAAATGTTTGAATCCTTCTTATCATAACTTGGAGAGCCCCCTGACCTGTGATAAAACAAAACATTCCCTAGTCTAGTACTTTCAAAAGTAACTGTTTTTGTATGAAAGAGCTAATCTTGTGTTTGTTTAGTGAGAGGAAATTATTTTAGGCAAATAATGTACTACCACCAGTAGATATCAACTTGTAGATTTTTAGGGAAGTTCATGCCAGTTAGGTGTGAATTAGGGTTTCTGTGAGATCAAAAATGGACACAAAATATAAGTGAAAGTGATAGATATAACACTTACTGGTGAGAGATTAGAGCATCATAGGCTATAGTGTGGTGGTTAATTCTCAACTGGAAGGCAAAGAATCTTTTTTACAATTTCAAGATCAGTTTCTAGAATATTGTAATTTCTGATATTACAACATTCTCCACTGCTTAAAAAATAATATTATATTTGGGAACTATTTAGATAGATATTAGAATAAAGGAAATATTAGACTTTTCACTAGAATGTGTTTCTCTGATTCATTTCTGTTAATTTTCTCCAGGTGAATTTAATTGTTCTTCATCTGACATATTAAGTTGTTAATGAAATTCATTCAAGGCTATGAACTTTCCTCTAAATAAAGCTTTGGTTGAGTTTCCTAAGTTTGATATGTAGTTCTAATTTTAATCATCTTCTATGTTACAATTTTGACTTTTCCAAATGTTAAGACATATATTGTTAGTCTTCCCCTAGGTGATTTGGTTTATTTTCCATATAGTTAGATTTGTTTTATGCTTCAACTTTGTTTTATGCTTAAACCTTGTTATTAATTTTTAGTTTTTCAATACTGTTCTTGGGAATATTGAGTGGCACAGGTTTTTCTTTTATGTATCCATGGAGATTTTATGTAGCATAATACTATAGTTTCCAAATATAATTTCATTTTTTTCTTTAAAATATGAGAGAACTAAAATTTATCTTCTATAATACAGATTCAATTTTGCACCATTATGTTGTGTATATCGTCCAACATAGATATCAATTTTGTTCATTTCTGTCCTATCTTTCTTCATGTCTTCCATCCCTCTTTCAATCTTTCTTAACCTATTTTTATATCTGTGCACTCATATTTTATACTCTATGTTTTTTCATCTATAGAGGATCAAAAGAAATTTGACATTTATTTCTTCACTTTGTAGCAGATCATTTTCAAAGGTATACCTTTTCTATAAGACTTCTGAATTCTATTCCTTGTCTTTTGTTTTACAAAATTTATTTATAGATGTCATGTTGCTTTTTCTTCTCTGCTTATGCTCAAATTAAGCAAAATATGTAAAGGGTTAACCTGTAATTGGATTACACTGTATCCATCCTCTGTCACCTATTTGATTATAGATTTACAGCTAAGAGGCAACCCACAGAATGGGAGAAGATATTTGCAAATGACAGTACAGACAAAAGGTTGATATCCAGGATCTATAAAGAACTTCTCAAACTCAACACATGCAAAACAGATAATCACATCAAAAAATGGACAGAAGATATGAATAGACACTTCTCCAACGAAGACATACAGATGGCTATCAGACACATGAAAAAATGTTCATCATCACTAGCCATCAGGGAGATTCAAATTAAAACCACATTGAGATACCACCTCACACCAGTTAGAATGGCCAAAATCAGCAAGACGGGAAACAACGTGTGTTGGAGAGGATGTGGAGAAAGGGGAACCCTCTTACACTGTTGGTGGGAATGCAAGT
>PISX010008733.1:0-80032 GCA_004024625.1 Mellivora capensis | reverse complement strand
AATTATACTGTAATTTTTTTAAAGATTGTGCCTATTTATTTATTTGAGAAAGAGAGCATAAGCAGCAGGGAGAAGGCAGAGGGAGAAGGAGAAGCAGGCTCCCTGCTGAGCAAGGAGCCCAATGTGGGGCTCGATCCTGGAACCCCGAGATCATGACCTAAATCAAAGGCATATGCTTAACAGACTGAGCCACCCAGGCGCCTTATACTGTTATATTTAGTTTGTCTGCTAAGAGGTCGTTAGAGGTCTATCGATTTATTAATATTTTTAAAAAACTAGCTCTCAGATTTGTTGATTTTTTTCTCTACTCTTTTTCCGATTTTGTTGCATTGATTTGTGCTCTCCTCTTTATTATTTCCTTTCTTTGACTTGTTTTGAGTTTAATTTGCTCTTCTTTTGCTAGTTTTTTAAAGACAAAGTTTATACCACTGACTTGAAGTCTCTTTAGAAAAAAAAATATATATAAACATCTAATGTTATAATGTTACATTGCTTGAGCTGTATCCCACCCTTTGTTTGGGGTGGAGGGCAGGGAAGGGTGATGAGGGGTGTTGAGGTGAAGCCTTCTTCCTGGGTCTTCTTAGAAAACATACTGGAATTCTTGGTTAGAGATTCTTGGTTCCAGTTTGTATCAGCTCTATGGAAATAGCTAATAGTAGATATAGTTATTTCCATAGTTAGCCCTTAAAATCTATCCTTTGTCTTTTGTGTTAACCACAGAACCTTCATTCACCTAATTTTGTGAGTAAATATGTATATTTCTGGCTTTCATGAAGGAAAAAGTATAATTGAGAACTACGATGTACATGTGTAAACTGTCAGACAGAAATACAACGTAAGTACATGTAGGATAACATTGTGTTGGAGGTCCCCAAGACCACCCCATTTGTGCAGTAATTCTCTGGGAGGACTGAGCAGACTCAGCATGTGGTCATACTCACAGCTGGGATTTACTACAGAGAAAGGGTACTAAGCAAAACTGGCAGAGGGGAAAGGTATATGGGAAAAAGTTTAAGGAAACCAGCCTAGAGCTTCCAAGGGTCTTCTCCCAGATGGTTCACACAGGATACGCTTAATTCTTCAAGCACTGAATTGTGAAAATGCATATGAAATGTTGTCTACTAAGGAAGCTCATTGGAGACTCAGTGCCCCAGGTTTTGGGGGAGGCTGTTCATGTAGTTACCTTCTGCCAAGCCCGCACCAAAATTCCAAATACCCTGAAGGAGAGCAGATGTTCAGCACAAGCCATGATGTTTGTGCAGTTCAGACACTCTGTGAGCCAATTCTCTTATCAGTGAGGAATTGGGGGAACCCTCCATGAATCTAACTTCAGAGGCCAGCCAGAACCACCCTTTCAAGCAGACCTTTCTGAGAATAGCAGGATATCTCTTTTCTACACAAGCATGTTCCTGTCAAATCAATTGGACTAAACCATATTGTTCAAAGTATACTTGAAATATAACATGATCACCTGGAATTACAAGCTTCCTATAATTAAATAAATCACAAGACACAGAAAAAGTGGCTTTGACAACACAACATCCAAATCTTTTTTTTTTTTTTTAAGGATTTTATTTATTTATTTGACAGACAGAGATTACAAGCAGGCAAGAGAGGCAGGCAGGGAGAGAGAGGAGGAAGCAGACTCTCCGCGGAGCAGAGAGCCCCATGCGGGGCTCGATCTCAGAGCCCTGGGATCATGACCTGAGCCGAAAGCAGAGGCTTTAACCCACTGAGCCACCCAGGTGCCCCCCCCTTTTTAAGTTAAATCCTGTGTCCTTAGTAATTTTACTTAATTTTTTTTTTCAAGTTCAGTGAGCAGTGTGAGATATCAAATCCAAACTCAGCCAAACAAAAAGTCATGGATATGCAGTTCACAGCCAGATTCCAAAATACACTCATAGCCTTGTGTTGACACAAACTTTGCCCAGAATTTGGCCACATACCCAGAAACTTTAGAATAATTCAGATGTTCATAAAATCCTCCCTGAAATTCCATGGAAGACTTTGTCATCTTCTTGAATCTCCTTTTCTCAAAGGTGAGTTAGTTCCACTTGAACTCATCACCCTGGTTGGGCTTACTATGGGCTAGTCATTACTCTCAGTTCCCAAGTTCTCTATCCTGTTTGAATTATTCTTCACTTAATAACCAAGTAAAATATCCTAATTCCCCATCCAATGTACTGCAGGAAGGTCCAGGACCCTGCCCAATGTATTGTTTTCCAAAGGGCTGCATTTTTCCAAAGAAAGTCCACATTGAAATCTGCTTCTTGGTTCCTGTTTTCATACTGTAGAAACCATTTTTAGCTTGCAGGCAGTAGGCTGGATCTGGTTTGCAGGACAAAGTTTACCAACTCCTATGACGGGGGTGGGGACCCCATATAAGGTGCTTTCCTAAAAACAATGAACCATGGATTTTACTGCTGCCTTGGAAGCCAGGAGTCAGCGGCATTCAGTTTTTTGTTTTAGTTAGTAGTTCCACCAGACTATACGTATTTAGTCCCTGTCTCGATTTCCCAGGGCTGCTGTAAGAAACCGCCACAAACTTAGGACAAAAGAAATTTATTCTCTCATAGTCCTAGAGCCAGAAGTCTGAAGTCAAGCTGTTGGCAGGGTTGGCTCCTACTGGCGTCTCTGAGCAAGAACCTTCCAGGCCTTGGCATTCTTTGGTTCGAAGCTGCATCATTCCCATCTCTGCCTCCGTGGTCCTATCATGTTCGCCCAGTATCTGCCTGTGCCCACAGTCCCGTCGACGCCGTCGTCGTCGTCTTCTTCTTCTTCTTCTTCTTTTTTAAGATTTATTTATTTGAGACAGAGAGAAAGAGAGCATGCACAAGATGGGGGAGGGGTGGAGGGAGAGAATCTCAAGCAGAAGCCCTGCTGAGCACAGAGTCCAATACGGGGCTGGATGTGGGGCTCCCATGAGATCATGACCTGAGCCAAAACCAAGAGTCAGATGCCTAATTCCCTGAGCCACCTAGGCACCCATACCGCCCCCCACCCATCATCTGATTAGGACACCAGTCATCAGGTTAGGGCTTACTGTAATCCAGTATGAATTCATTTTAGCTTGATTACATCTGCAAAGACCCTGTGTCCAAATGTCACATTCACAGATATGCTGGTTAGGACTTCAACATATCTTTTTCAGGGGACACAATTCTATCCACTGCAGTTCTACTTCTCAAATTACTTTCTGGAAGTGGCTAGGATCTAACAGTTCCTCACTAATTAGAAAGCAGTCCTTTTTGCTAACACTCTCAGCTGTAGGTGAAGGGTAGCAGAACACGCCACCCCGAAATAGGACTGTAGGAATTCAGGACACACCACTCCCAAAACGTCCTGCTTTGGTATATTGATTGTTTTGAACATTTGTAAAACAGTAAATGCAGGGAGGCACTTTCTCTGCACTTCCCTTATCTACCTAAAGACAGATCCTCCAAGAGGGACTAAATTGTCATAAACCCCTTCCCAACAGTGTCATCAACCAGGGAAGATTGACTTCACAGGAGGAGAACTAGAAGTCACCACCACACCCAGACAAACTTTGCCACAATCTATCATACCTCCCATCTGTTCTTCTAAGAGCCCGTTCATCATCCCTACATAAGTTATTTCCTCTCTTCTAGGAGATATACATTCCCCCAACCCCTTTCCCTATTCATGATATTTAAATTTGAATTCTGAGCCACCTGGGGCACTTATTCATTCTCCCTCCTTATCTCCCACATATACATGACATATACACGTTAATAAAGTTCTGTTTGCTTTTCTCTTGCTAATCTTATATTTCAGGGGTCTCAGCTGAGAACTCAGAAGGGTAGAGGGAAAATTATTTTCCTCCATTATAGAACATTTTTCTGAAGTGGGGTGACCCACTCTGACCATCGTTTATCTCTGACCCTTTATCTATGGAAACATAACTTCAGTAAGTTTCACATAACTAAGTGGAAAAACCATCTTCCTTCCATCTGAGTAGTTAAGCAGGCAGCAAATTCCTGTATTTCTACAAGCTCATGAAATGTCCTGCAAAGAAAAATCTTTCTCTCATTATGACAATTGAAATCTTTAAAAATCTAGTTTTAACAACCTTACAGAATAATTCACTAGAAGTCTGTTGATCTGAACCCAACTAGAAACATTCCCTATTCTGTCCTTTTGCCTCATTTACCTATACATATTCATGGTCATATGACAGTTATGACAGGAATGTGTACACAATTTGGTATTCATCCTTTTACATAACATGATTTAACCAAATTTTCTCCACTTCCTGTATCATCTTCATATTTAACATTTTTAGTGTGTTGCTAGAGTATAGCATCTTGATATACCACAACTAACCTCTACATTTCTGTGTTGTTGGGATCTTCCCTTTCTTCCAGTATTTTATTATCATAAAATAAACACTGTATATGTATACTTTTGGTTTTTATTAAACGTTATTTCCTCAGGATAAATTCTATCACTTGGTGAGGGGTTAGGCATACTTATGATTCTTTCAATAAAGTAGCATTTTGCCCCTCAGAAAAATGGAATCCATTTGCATTGCTATCACTTATGCATGAGCATATCTGCTTTCTCAAAGCCTTGCAGCCTTGGGGGTCTGTCACTTCTCAAAAGTGTTTCTTACTCTTTTTCAGGTACAATATGCAACTTCACAGTAGGTTTAATTTGCAGGTATTTTACCAACAAGATTGACTGAATATTTCAAAAATCATGGATAAATTCATGTTTCTTCTTGTATGAACTATCTTTTAATCATTTGTGTAATGGACAGCTGGTATTTTTACCCCCTTATACGAGCTCTTCATACTTTTTAGTTATTAAACTTCTGTGTTTATGTGCAAACATTGTCTCCATTCTTCTGAATTTTTAAATTTCAGCTTCATTGGTATTCCCGCCATCAAAGCTAAAACTATCTAGGTAATGAAACTGTCCATCTTTTTTTCATTTCTATTCCATCAATAGTCAAAAAGTGATTTCTCTTAGTGCTAATCTGTTCACATACATGAGAGTGTTTTTATTTTGACTTAAGTATTTAACTTTCAATCTGCTTGGAATTTTTTGGAGAATAAAATTTTTTGGAGAGAAAGTGTGGGTCTTTTTTTGTTTTTTAAAGATTGATTGATTGAGGAAGAGAGAAAACATGGGGCGGAGGGGCAGAGGGAGAGAGAGAATCCCAAGCAGACTCCCCACTGAGCACAGAGCCCAACATGGGCAGGTCTCACAACTCCACCATCACGACCTGAGCTGAAATCAAGAGTTGGATGCTCAGCCCACTGGGCCATGCAGGTGCCCCAGTGTGGGTCTTCTGGACATTCTCATTATTGATATTCTTGTGTACTAAGGGTCTCAAATTTGTTACCAGTACATTTTAATGTCTCCTAGCACAAACTCTCCTAATGGCCCCTTTTGAAATCCGGCATATTGTTTAAAATTCTGGCCTATTTATTTCCCCATATAAAATAAGAATTTACATTAATCTTATGAAACATCTTATTTCTAAATTGTGGCTGGTCACCCGAATCCAATAACGTACCGTGTTGAGTTGAGGCTGAATTGCAGCCCTGGTAAGTCTTAAGATTTACCTCAGTTTTACTCCTGTCTCTTCAGGATACTCAGCAGAAATCCCCCGCTGATAAATCCCGAATTCTAATCTTTGTTTCACAAGATTTCTGAAGACTCTCTTCTGCTTTCAAAGGATTTCTGCTCTTATTTTTAAATTTAATATCCCCAGAATTTAACAGATGATCTGAAGGGAAATCCCAAATCCCCACCAATAGCTCCACTGGCCTGTGTCTGGCATTTGTCTTCTATGAGCATAAAACCCAGGATGACAGTCTCTGACCCATGCCCAGAGTTAGTGATGACCTCTGGGTAAAGCGGTTGAGGGAGTCAGTTTCTCCCTCATCAAGTTTCTCCCTCTCTTGAATCTGTGACTTTTCCTCTTTACAGTAACTCAGCAGCTCTCCTCTACCTTAAAATAAGTGATTTCTCTATTTTGTTTGGACTTTTTGGTTGTTCATGGTGTGAGCATTGGTCTGTCACTAGCTAATCCACCCTACTTAGAAAAGAGGTTCATTTTACCTGAAGCACTTCCATTTTAACTTCTTATATTTTATTTAAAAAAATTAAAGTTTTATTTTATTTTTTTAATTTTTTAAAAGATTTTATTTATTCATTTGAGAGAAACAGAGAGAGTACAAGCAGGGGGAGAGCTAGAGGGGAAAGCAGCCTCCCCACTGAGCAGAGAGCCCAGTGCAGGGCTTGATCCCAGGACCTGGGATCATGACCTGAGCTAAAGTAGTCGCTTAACCATCTAAGCCACCCAGGCACCCCTACTTTTTAAAAATTTTTATATAAATTCAATTTAATTAACATAGACTGTATAGAATTCAGTGTTTCATCAGTTGCATGCAATACCCAGTGCTCATTACCTCAAGTGCCCTCCTTAATGCCCACCACCCACTTAACCCCATCACCTACTCACCTCCCCTCCAGCAACCCTACGTTTCTTCCCTAGAGTTAAGAGTTTCTTATAGTTACCTCCTCCTCTGTTTTCCTTTTATTTTATTTTTCCTTCCCTTTCCCTATGTTCATCTGTTTTAATTTTTAAGTAATCTCTACACTGAATGTGGGACTTGAAGTTAAACCCCAAGATCAAGAGTCAAATTTTCTACTGACCAAACCAGCCAGGTGCCTCCCCTTCTCATATTTTAAAACCAAATCCTCTTTTTTATTATTACTGATATATAGTTCACATATAACATTGTGTACATTTAAAGCATATAAGGGATTGATTTGATACATTCATATGTGGAAACTGTGATTACCAAGGCAACATTAGTAAAACTTTAAAATCTTATTTCTGTTTGATATATTACTGTAGGGGAGGAAAAGTCTCTTCCTCTATTAATCTTGGGTTTACCATAGGCTTTACCTATGGCCCTGTTTATTGGACGGACAAAAGACAAATTAACAAGAGAAGAACAAAAAAGCTTATTAATCTGTGCCTCATGAATGTCACACGTGGGTGTCCCCGGAGATGAGTAACTCAAAAAGTTTGGTTAGAATTTGAGTTTATACAACATCTTAGCAAAGGAATGATAAATTTTTAGATAAGTAATAAGACAAAGGAAAAAGACTCTGAGTCTCTATAATAGCAAATCACGGGAAGACAAATATATGGTAAACTAATGGTAGCTAAAGACTAGTTAGTCTTTATAGTCAACTAATTTTTTAGTTGTGTAGATGTCTCTAGTGCTGGCTCCAGGCTGAGAAGGGTCTAACGGTGTCTCCAGTGATTAAGTTTTCTTATTCCTGGTAGAGAGGGGAGGGTTAACCTTTGTTAATTTATATCCTGTTTTTAGGCAAATAGGGAAGAAAGTAGAGAGTTTCTTGTACTTGTTGCTGCTTAACTGCCTTCAGCTCAAGATAATTCTTATGTCAAAGAGCATATTTTTGGGTGACATTCTGGTTTCCTTCATTCCTCAGGAAAGCCTCCCCTGACTTCTCAGACTCAGTTAAATCTTCAGTTAAGTACATCTTCTAGCACCCTTCATTTCTCCTCTAATACTTATTGCAATTTTGACTAATTAATTCTGTAATTATTTCTTTAATGTCTCTCTCAGCTGCTAGACTATGTGCTCCCTGGAGGCAGGAACTTTATCTGTCTTGTTTATTGTTAGATTCCCCAGTGCCTAAAATAATGTCAGAGATATGGTCAATAATTGTTGAGTGAATCAATGAATATAATTTGTTGAATGAATGAATGATGTTCAGATCATTTAAAAATAGTTTTATTTCTTTCAATTTCTTCATGCATTTTTGGATTGTTTCTTCTATTTTATTGCCTTATGCTTTTGTTATAAAATTAAACTTTTTATTATTTCCTTTGCTATATATATTTAGTAATCATTAGAGATCTAGTTTACTGTTTTTTTACTTAAGATATATTTGTACTTGATTGCTATACTTTTATTAACTTTTAAATTCCCCAGTACAGACCACCAAAGCACTCCCAGTGAAACCCAAAGTTGATAAGCCCCATTCACTAGTTCATAGCGTCCAATAGCTTTTTAGACTTCTGAGAATAGACAACCAAGGTTTTTCAGACATTTAATAAAGGAAAACTTCTGGGCACCTGGGTGGCTCAGTGTGTTAATCCTCTGCCTTCGGCTCAGGTCATGATCTCAGGGTCCTGGGATCGAGTCCCGCATCGGGCTCTCTGCTTGGCAGTGAGCCTGCTTCCTCCTCTCTCTCTGCCTGCCTCTCTGCCTACTTGTGATCTTGCTCTGTCAAATAAATAAATAAATCTTTAAAAAAAATAAAGGAAAACTTCTAACTCAATATAAAACTTAAAGAAAAAGGACTATTATTGGAAAGAAAATTCTGTTACAAGAAATATTTTTAAAAATTATTTATTTATTGGGGCGCCTGGGTGGCTCAGTGGGTTAAAGCCTCTGCCTTCGGCTCAGGCTCTGATCTCAGAGTCCTGGTATCGAGCCCCACATCGGGCTCTCTGCTCATCGGGGAGCCTGCTTCCTCCTCTCTCTCTGCCTACCTCTCTGCCTACATGTGATCTCTCTCTGTCAAATAAATAATTAAATCTTAAAAAAATATATGTATTTACTATTTGAGAGAGAGAGAACGTATGCATGAGCAGGACAGGGGGAGTGGGGCAGCAGAAAAGAATCTCAAGCAGACTCCTCACTGAACACAGAGCCTGATGCAAGGCTTGGGGTCAGGACACTGAGAGTCAGTCCTGAGCTCATGATCTGGGCCAAAATCAAGAGTTAGATGCTGAACCAACTCCCAAGCCACCCAGAAGCCCCTCATAGAACATTTTTTTTTTTAGATTTTTATTTATCTATTTATTTGACAGAGAGAGAGAGAGAGCACAAGCACAAGCAGAGGGAGTAGCAGGCAGAGTAGCAGGCAGAGGGAGAAGCAGGCTCTTTGCTGAGCAAGGAGCCTGATATGAGACTCAATCCCAGGACCCTGGGATCATGATCCGAGCTGAAGTCAGATGCTTAACTGACTGAGCCACCCAGGCTCCCCTAGGAACATTTAAGAAACAAATAAGAGGTCTTTGAATTAAAAGAGGTCTTGAAATTAAAAAGTCTAACAGCAGAAATAAAAAATATAGAATTTCTGCTGTCAGCATCTTTAGGGTAAAATTTCCTCTCGACATGAACAGGTGCAAAGTAGAAAGGTCCAATCCTTGTCTGAAGAGTAAAAGTCTGGCTGCTGCTGTTTGGGGAGTCCAGTAGGAAAAGGTGGCTTGGCTTTGGGAGGGATGTCCTCTCAGGATTTAGTATTTGACCACTGACTCCTCTGTTTTTGCTACGACACCTAAGCCCTCATCTGTGCCTGGTGTCCTGCTTAGAGATTCTCTCTTTTACCGTCTGCAGAAAATAGCCTCCAGATTGGGGTAGGTAAGAGGTAGTCACCCTGGGCAAGGAGGGTGGGGAGAGTATCTGGGGATTTAAGTTTTTCCTGAATGGCTTTCCTCCCGTCCTTATTTTAGCATCTGCTCTTCTCAGCTTCACTCAGCTCCAGAGGCTCAGATGTTGTCAGTTCCTGAGCCTTTCAAGGGTAAAGCAGATGGGTCTCAGCTTTCCTCCCACTTCTAGCTTAAGGTTGAGCTGTCTATAGTCATTAGCACAAATCTATCTGCTTTTTAGCTTCTAAAATGCTTTTTGTTATCATCTCCTATTCTCCCTGTTCTTAAGGACTTATGTATCCTTTAAATCCCTTCACTGAGGCTTTCTTAGGGTTTGAGAAAGAAGCAAAATTAGGTGCATATATTCAATCTTAACCTTGAACCTCAACTTTATTTATTTATTAAAGTTTTTTTTTTTTTTTAAATAATCTGTATACCCAGTGTGGGGCTTGAACTCACAACCCTGAGAGCAAGAGTCACACGTTCCATGGACTGAGCCAGCCAGAAGACCCAAACTTGAACCTCAATTTTTAAAGTGTTAATTAAATCAATCATATTTGCTTTTCTTCTATAGTTTGTACTATTTGCGTCTTGTCTTCCAATTTTTAGTTTAAAACTAATATCTATTTTTTCAGCACAATATCCTATTTAACCCTGGAAAGTGGCAAGGCAGGTGTTATTATCTTAACATGTCTCAGATTCTAAAATTCCTATTGGAGGGGGCTCTTTTTTCATTTATACAGAAAATTTTGATTTTTTTTTTTGTTGACCCCCAGATTTGTTCACTTTATGTGGTTGATTTTGTGTTGGTGAGTACTTTCCTTATTTCAGGTACTTTGGTGTTTTAGTGGAGTCAGTATGAAAGAAACCCCATCCTGCACTATAAACTACAAAGGCCTTCAGAGAAGCATTTTTATTCTTTCTTTAATCTTTTGCAGAAAGTTTGTTCTGGTACTATAAAAATCCTTTCTAGTACATTCTATCTGACCATGTGGAATGTGAACAAGGTGTTGTGAGGTGAAGGGGATGCTGGGTTCCGGTGTGGAGAAACAGGAGCACATTAGGCACATAAAAGGGCACATAAAAGGTTTGGGTTGAAGAGGTGGGGGTGGATTTTGTGGAAGTCAAAATTACTTATTCAGCGGGGTTTTATTATAGAATTGTAATTGTAGGTAACAAGAGGCTTTGGAGACATAAATTACTATGTTGAAAATGTCCTTTTTAAAGAGAGATAAGAAAAAGAAATTTAGAAGTTATTTATATCCTGGTGACCACAAAGGTAATACAAACAGAGAGGGAGATGAAGCAGAGGTCTTTTAAAATTAGGTCACTAGAAGTTCCAGCATAGGGAACATAGTCAATGGTATTGTGATAGTGTTGTTGTATGGTGACAGATGGTAACTACACTCATGGTGAGCTCAGCATAACATAAAGAGTTGTCCAGTCACTACGTGTACACCCGAAACTAACGTAACATTCTCTGTCAACTGTACTTCAATTAAAAACTGTACTTCAAAAAAAACAAAAAATAAAAAAAACTGTACTTCAATTAAAATTAAAATTGTTATTCACACTGAGAGTTTAATTACAAGATTTCCTTCGTATGTTTACTAAGAGTGGCAGCAAAGTCCAAAGCTCGTGTGAGATAATAAAAAATATTATTTTTTATATCTTTATTATGTTTATATCTTGGTTTCTGCCCCTGGTTCCTGGCTCAGAGCTCCTAAAAGGTGATGGGAGCCTCTAGAAGCATCTTTTGTTCTCAAATTTGGTCTTTGATCTTACTTCCCGACACAGACATCCTAAATGCCTTGGAATTTCTTGGGTGTGGCCGTATCTTTGGTTCTAATGAAATGACTTTTGCTGGTTTCCTGGATGGGAACCAGTCATGAAAAAGACCAAGCTATGATTAGAAGGCTTTAAGCTCCATCCCCTATTCTCCAGCAAGGGCAGAGGGTCTGGAAAATGAGTTAATGATCATTCATTGCCTGTGTGTTGAAATCTCCACAAAAATCCCAAAGGTATGAGCTACAGGGAGCTTCCAAGTTGAAGAACAGGTGAAGGTGCTGGGAGAGTGACATGCCCTGAGAAAACATGGAAGGTCTGTGACCCTTCTAATGTCCCTTGCCCAGGGTAACTCTCCATCTGCACCCCACCCTTCATCATAGCCTTCAGAATAAACAAGTGAATGTGTTTCCCTGAGTTCTGTGAGCCATTCTAGCAAATGAATCAAACCCAAGGAGGGGGTTGTGGGAACAAGCATTCATAGCCTTGACTCATAGTCAGTCAGAAGTACCGAGAACAACCTGGGATTTGCTGTTGGCATTTGTAGTACAGGAGGAGGTGAGACAGTCTTGTGGGGCTGAGCCCTTAACCCGCGGGATCTGACATTATTTCCAAGTAGATGGTGTCAGAATTGAGTGAAATTGTGGGACCCCCAGCTAATACTGCAGAGGATTGCTTAGAGCTGGTGAAAACCAGACATTTGGTGTTAGAAGTGTTGTGAGTATGGAAAGGAGAGTAAAGGAGAAACAGACAGCAAGAGTTTTTCCTACACAGCTTGTAAACAGAATAATTTAATCAATTTTGCTCATAAAGCCTGTTTACTATAAGAAACTGTAGTTGTTCAAATAAACTATTGAGCAGAAATCGAATTGATCATAGCTGTAAATGATCTTACCAGACTGTGATAATTAACCCACTACTTGTAAATGAATTCACAGACCCTGTGTTCAATTAACACATTCACATACATACTACATGGATTTTATTTCTCTACCATAGATGAAGAAAAAAATTAAAATGTTTCCTCTGATTCATCCAAGCAGAGCATGTGTCCTCATTTCTCCACAAGTGAAGGGAAGGACTGGAGGTGAAAGAAAGGAATGAGAAGGAGAAAAATGCTAAGAGAAGTAAAGAGAGAAGAGGAGAGAAGATATATGGGACAGTAAGCCATCTGACTGCCGGTTAGAGCTGTACCTCAGGATCTCTGGTCTCAGATCAGTCAGGTACCAACAGCCAGAACTCTGGAAATCCATACAAAAGAAATCCATTTTGAAAGTAATTAGCGAAGTTAAAGACTTCTAATTTGCGTTAACCTGAAATGGTAGGTTTTTAGGAAAGAAATCGAGAACATTCTAATAATATGGATGCAGAATGCCAAGCCAACAGGGAAGGAGATGGACATAAAGAATGGAAAGGCATTTAGCTTCAGACTAATGGAAGATGGAATTTAAATAACTATATAATTATCAGTTGGCTGGGGCCACCTGGTTGGCTTAGTCAGTTAAGCATCTGCCTTCGGGTCAGATCATGATCCCAGGGATCAAGTCCCGCATCAGGCTCCCTACTCAGCGAGGAATCTTCTTCTTCCTCTCTTGCTCCCGCTGCTTGTGCTCTCTCTCTCTCGGTCAAATAAGTAAATTAAATAAATCAACAAATCAATAAGTAAAATAAGTATCGACTGACTTTTGTTCCTCAAGAAACCATCACAACTTTAATAACATGGATGTATTATACTCAAGACTTCTATGTCATATAGTACAGTAGGAGTACAGCAAAATAAATTGGGGGGTTCTTGAGTAACAGCATTGGAGAAGACAGAAGACAGCAGTTTACATTGCAACTAAAAGCCTACCTAACCTAAGTAAAAAGGGTCCTTCTATGTTCTAACCTGGCTCACTAGGATTCTACACTGGAATTAGGAGCCAAAGCCCATGTACAAACAGAGAATTATTTAGACTTGCTTTGCTCTCTAGGACTGTATTTTCTCTCAAGAAATTCAGGATGTGGTGTCTCATTGAAGGTAGATTATGCTCTTTGGATCTCATAATCCAACCATACATTTATCTAGCATTATAGGGCACCCTACTTTGACATGACATTTATGTAGAGATGTACAATGAAATGCTATGCAACCATCAAAATGATAGATAAGATATTTAATGACATGGGGGAAATGATACAGATATGTTACAAAAGGAAATTGGATTATTAAACTATAAGGAAAGATGATGACATTTTTAAAAACTTTATAATTATATATACATAAAAGGAATATATACAGTGGAATAACTTGACCATTAAGATGATGTTTACAGGAAAAATTAATAACATGAGAGTAACACTTATAATGTTAAATGAAAAAGGTGGATATAATATTGTATAGTTAAGTAATTGAATAAAGTGTGACTTTGACTTTGTTAAAGGTGGATGTAAAAGAAAGGAGAAGGGAGAAGAGAACATAAGAATGTTGGCAGTTGGGGACACCTGGGTGGCTCAGTGGGTTAAAGCCTCTGTTTTCGGCTCAGGTCATGATCCTAGGGTCCTGGGGTTGAGCCCCGCATCAGGCTCTCTGCTCAGCAGGGAGCCTGCTTCTTCCTCTCTCTCTGCCTGCCTCTCTGCCTGCTTGTGATCTGTCTGTCAAACAAATAAATAAAATATTTTTTTAAAAAGAAGAATGTTGGCAGTGGTTTCCTCTGAATGTTGCAATTATGAGTGATACAGTATGGTGAAGGGAGTTATTTTCTTTAAACTTCCCTGTACTCCTTTTAATGTGCATCTGCCTATTTATGATTATGTAAACACTTCTTAAATGTCTTCAACTCTTGATAAGTAATGCTTCAGGATAAGCTGCTAAGTATTTCAAGAGTTTACCTAACTCTAGGATAATAGAGGGAAGAGATGAATCTGAAGGGCCACCATCTGTAAAAAGAATGATAAATGCTCTGTGCCCTCCAGAAGGTGAGATAGTGATCAGCAGGCAATAGACACAAAAGGACAGATTTCAACTCAGTGTAAACAAGAGTGTTCCCATAGTTACAGTTGTCTTGGGATGGAATAAGTTATCCTTAAGATGTAGAAGTGGTCAAGCAGAGACTCGAGGGTTTTTTGCCCTGGGAGTAGGAACGGGGGAGGAGAAAGAATGAGGGGACAGTGGGCTTAGATAACCTCTAGAGTCCTTCTCACTGCTAACATTTCATCAATGTATCAGTCCTTCACTCATCTAGACAGCCTCTAAGATGGTCCCTGACAATCTCTGTCCACTGGTGTCCAGGCCCTTGTGAAATTCCTGTTTACACTGAAAGAGCTGATCTGTGGAACCAACAGGATGCTGTGGAAAAGCTGAGTAAGACTCAGAAGCTGGGTCATAAAAGACATCATGGCTTTGGCCTGTCTCTCTCCGGAATTGCTGGCTGTGGAATACCACATCATGAGCAATGTAAGCAGCCTGGAGAGGACCATGGGGAGGAAAACTGAGGACTCCTGTCAACCAGCAAAAACTCTGTAGCTATTTGAGTGATTTACCTTGGAAGCGGATCTTCCAGCTCAAGGCAAGCCCCTGCAGAACACTGCATCCCCTGCTGACATCAACTTTAGGAGAAACCCTAAGTCAGAATGACCCAGTAAGCCACACCTGAATTCCTTACCCACAAAGCCCTTAAATTTTGTAGTAAGTTGTCATGTAGCGTCAGATAGTGGTACAACACATTTTTACCTGCTTTACTCCATAACAGATTTGATTCGGTCATTCTAGCTGAACTATAGCTACTAAGTATTTCTTCAGGGGGCAAAATTCTTAGCTCTTACAGATACACATTAGCAGCCTATTCATTTAATAGTACAGTTGAGCCCAGCACAGTTTGATGTCTTAACATGCTCTGTTAGAGCAATGGCATCTTGGCTTCAAAGAGATTCATCTTATTTCTTCTCTGCTAGACAAAAGTAATGTGCTCTTTGTTCTTTGACACATTTGGTGTCTGTAAATAGTTATAGCTATAATTATGTCACCCAAGTTTCTTAGCTTCCACCCATCAATATGCTTAGAAAAGAGGTATGCTACAAATTGCAATAGAGCATTTTTGAAAGGCTGTTTCCAGCATTTTAGCACCTAACAGAGACATTTTTATCTACATAAACAAGCCAAAGGCAAAGACAAAAATTCTATTAATTTGTTCTTATAGACAACTAAACAATCTCTTAGAGGTTAAAAAAAACAACCTATTTTTTAACACCTAAAAGTTATGAGATATTCTGGGTAAGCTTGATTATCAGAGAATACCACAAATAGACTTGGATGTTGTGTATCATCTGTGACGGAGTCAAAGAGATCCGTGGGATTGTGAGGATTCTTTGATGGAGGGGTAACTAATCTTGCATGTCCGCATGTGTAGACTCCTGTAAGCACTCGTACAACATAAACATGCTTTCTCCCATTGCTGTCTGGTGTGGAGTATTTATCACTAGCAGAATATTTGGCATTAACAGCAAAATAGGTTCCATGTCCATAGGCTGCTCCTATAAAGAGAAAGACAAAAAGTCTTCCTAAAAACAGAAAATTATCACAGTATGTAGAACCATGCCCCAACCTGACACATTTTTTAAATGTCATTCTTGCCCACCCAAGCCACTTTTCATCATTTCTACAATTCACTCCCTCTAGCCTTCGAAGGTTGCCAGCCTCCTTTCTAGTGAAACGCAAAGAACTCTACCCTGATAATGACAAGATGGCTGCCATCTATGGTTCTACACTGCTTGGGTGTGAATAGTCAACACTAGAGTTCTCATTCATTTCATTCTAGTCAGCCAGATTACTTGCTTCCTTACCATTCTTCCCAGCATAACTGCGATTAAAGCCATGCTCATTGACATATGGCACTGAGTCTGCATCTGTCCCATGGAACAGGATTCTCTCATTATCTGTATGGCCATTCTTCATGTCCATGTGGTTTTTCTTTATCTGGTAGCTCTGCCAGATGCATACATTCTGTATCCTTTCAATCTACAAATGACAAAAAGCAAAATATTTTGAAAATGACTTTAGAGCTCAGTATATTGTGTTCGTTGTGGATTTTAAAATAGCAATTTAGAGGAGAAGGAGGACTGGAGGAGGGGAAAAAGGAAAAAGAAAAGAAAATGCAAGTAAACAGCCAATTAATTCAGAGAGTAGGTAGCTTTCTGCCTTTATTATTTTTTTAATATTTTATTCATTTATTTGCCAGAGAATGAGAAAGAGAAAGAACACACAAGCAGGGGGAATGGCAGGCAGAGGGAGAAGCAGGCTCCCTGTTGAGCAAGGAGCCCAATGCAGGACTCAATCCCAGGACCCCGAGACATGAAGTGAGCTGAAGGCAGACACTTAACTGACTGAACCACCCAGGCATCTCTGCTTTCTGCCCTTAGGAAAAGGCTAGGTTAAGAGGATCTATACTTTGTAATAGTGCTTATTATAATCTATTTTATATAACAGAACTTATAAGTTATATAAAAACATTTACCTATATATATTATCCAGAATTCCTGGAGATTCGTTCACATTCAAATTCTTATTCAAGGGGCACCTGGGTGGCTCAGTTGGTTAAGCATCTAATTCTTGATTTTAGCATAGGTCATGATCTCAGGATTATGATAGAATCCCATGTTGGGCTCCACACTGGACTTGGAGCCTGTTTAAGATTCTTTCTCTCTCCCTCTCTCTCAGGTCCTCCCCCATTTCTTTCTCTCTCTCTCCCCTTTATAAATAAATAAGTAAATAAATAAATAAGGGTTGCCTGAGTGGTTCAGTCAGTTAACCATCTGACTCTTTTTTTTTTTTAAATTTTAAGATTTATTTATCTATTTGAGAGAGAGAGACAGAGACAGAGAGTGCAAGCAGGAGGGGCAGAGGCAGAGGGAGAGAATATCTCAAGCAGACTCCATGCTGAGCATGGAGCCAGAGGTGGGGCTCAATCTCATGACCATAAGACCACAACCTGAGCCAAAACCAAGAGTCAGAGAGCCACTGACTCTTGATCTCAGGTCAGGTCTTGATCTCACAGTTGAGTTTAAGCCCAGTATTGGGCTCTATGCTGGGCGTGGAGCTTACTTAAATAATAATAATAATAATTAAATAAATTAAAAGAAAATAAAAATAAATTCCTACTCAAAAATTTGTAGTCATTCAGTAATTATTTTCTTAAGTCCTTCTGATCTCTAAAACCATTCCATTGGCTTCTTCCAACAACAGTTCTCCTCCATTGCTCTAATTATGGTCACAAATCACCTCATAACTGCCTAATCTAATGACTATTTCTTTCTAGACTCTCAATAGCATTTCAAACCATGAATCATCCCCTCCTTGAAATTTTGTCTTCCTTTAACTTTTTTTCAATATATCATTCTCTACTGGTTCTCCTTCCTTCTAGAAAATGAATCTAACATACACTCAGTAATCATCTATTGAATATCTACTATGAATGAAGCACTGTGTTGGATCTCTGAAAGAAACTTTCAGTCTAGTGGGGGAGAAAGACAAGTAAAAAAATCTCTGCCTCTCAGAGTGATAAGGGATCGATTAGGAGAACACACACAGAGCATGAAAGCAAAAGAAAAGGATCCGGGTAATCTAAGTCTAGGGAAAGAAGAAGAAATCTGAAAGCATGATGTCCTAGAAACAAAACAAGAGAGTTCAAGAAGAACTGTGTGCACCCCCATGTTCACTGCAGCATTATTCATAATAGCCAAGATATGGAAGCAACCCAAGTGTCCATTGATAGATGAATGGGTAATGAAAATCACACACACACACACACACACACACACACACACACACATTACTATCCAGATATTAAAAAGCAAAAAATCTTGCCATGGACCTTGAGGGCATTATGCTAAGTAAAATAAGTCAGACAGAGAAAGACAAATACCATATGGTTTCACTTATATGTTGGATCAAAAACAAGCAAACAAACAAAAATCTACAAAAATAAACCCAAGTTCATAGATACAAAAACAGATTGATGGCTGCCAGAGGCAGGGGTGCAGGGTTGACACATGAGAAAGTGGGCCAAAAGGTACAAGTTTCCAATTATAAAAGAAATAGGTCAGGGGGGTATAATACACAGGATGGTGATTATGTTAATAATACCGAATTGCATATTTGAAAGTCGCTAAGAGAGTAGATCTGAAAAGTCTTCATTACAAGAAAAAAAAATCTTTTGTAAGTAGGTATGATGAAGGATGTTAACTAGATTTATTATGGTGATCAATTTGCAATATATACAAATATTAAAATACATTATATACCTGAAACTAATATATGTCAATTATACCTCAATTTCAGTAAATAATTAAAAATAAATACATAAATGAGAAGAATGGAGTGGTTACCAATAGCAGGTGTTGAGGAGAAGCCAAGTAACAAAGCAGGAGGGAAAGTAGTTTTGAGACAGATGAAGACCTCAAGCAGAGTGTTGAAATTTTGCAAAGGGAATGCATGAAGGAGTTGACTGGAAGAAGCAATAAAGGATTCCAGGCACCTGGAGAGTCCAGCAGAAGTTGGCGATCAGGAATTAATAATGATTTTATCTAGGGGCAGCAGGAGAGAAAGTATATTATGGAATTAATCCAAAAGTGAGGTGTTTCAACATGGCTATAATAGAAGAATAAGAGCCAAGAAAGCTGCAGATAGTGGGTAAACACAATTGAACAAGATTCTTATACTCTCAACAGCTTTTAATATCAATGAAGCATCTCCTCCTTTAAATTCTGTCCTTTCTGCAGGAATCTCTCTCTTTGGATTCTCTTTCCTTCTCAGAAAGAAAGTTCATTCTGTAGGTATTGTGTCCTATGATATGCTAGGCACCAAGATAGGTAATGGGAATGCAACTCCTACTTTAAGAACCCCACTGTCTAATGGGGGAGTCAGGCACATGAAAGCTTATGAAGGCACAATTTCTTAAATGCTATAATGTGGTTGAGTACACAGTTTTATGGAAGTAGCAGCCAGATTTTTAAAGGCCTAGGATGTCACACCCTGCTCTGATAACATGGCATGATAATGACCTTCTAATAAACTCCTGTACTTTGCTGGCTAAAATTTTTAGGCAGCATGGTGAACATTGTGAGAATCCCTGAACATCCATTCTAATTCATCCCCATTGTACAGCAACTGCTGGTCTGGGTGGAGTTGGACTCACTACAGTTCTCCACTTAAGTGGAGAATTAGGTGGAGCCTAATTGGATCTAACCAATCAGGGTAATCTCATGATGGGATCATACAATGATGGCATTTGATAGCCCAGGTCCAAGCCAATCAGCAAATAGCACTCTCCTGACATAGACTGCTTGGAGTGGTCAGCTCAACACAAAGCCTGGGACTCTTATCCAGTGGTTGTGTCCCTTCCATGGGTTGTGAATGGAGGAAGCAGAGACCCCTTGATTGCCACGCACAGCCATCCTACAATTATGAAGAGAGTCCAGCCTTCACATGAAGCTGACCCTGTGGATGGCAAAGCCAGAGAAACTGGATCCAACTATTCCAAAGACCATCCTACTTCTGGATATTTCTAATACATTTCTTCTTATTTAATCAGTTTGAATGGGTTTGTTTGTAAATTGTAAGTGAAAGTATCCAAACATATAAATGTCACTTTTGGGAATGTTCTTCATTACCGTTAATGAATGAACCATTAGATTTGAAGTCTATGGAGCTCGAGTTAGTCTAATTAAAATAAATATAGTAAGGTACAAAGGAAGGAGGAGTGTTATTTTTAAAAAGATGGCTTTCATGTTAGTAGTTATTTGATAGTTAGAAGAAGTAATTTTTTTAAAGATTTTATTTACTTATTTGACAGGCAGAGATCACAAGTAGGCAGAGAGGCAGGCAGAGAGAGAGAGGAGAAAGCAGGCTCCCCGCGGTGCAGAGAGCCCTATGCGGGGCTCGATCCCAGGACCCTGGGATCATGACCAGAGCCGAAGGCAGAGGCTTTAACCCACTGAGCCACCCAGGTGCCCCAGAAGAAGTAATTTTTTAAAAAAGAAGTAATTTTTAAATAAAATATTACCTTCTCTATTTCGTAAGAAGGACACGTCTCAGAGAACTTGTCCTTCACGGTGTCATATTCTGACTGTCCAGGGAGTAGCTCAATCACACAGGATAGCTGCTGATTCATGTCAGCCCAGTGTTCAGGAAGATTACCTGAAAAGTCAGCATTTGGTGAAAACACAATATCCATTTCCAGGGATCTCTGAAAATCAGGGCACTTCCTATGCTCTTATTTCACATTCATCTAATCCTGGTCTTCCAGATAAGAAAAACAAAAACAAGAAAGCTACACATTTCAGTTGCTGCTTTTATCCATTCTCAGTTGGTAAACACAGATGAAATAAATGGTTCTGATGTTAATATGATATATATTAATTAATGACCTAGCTAAAGTATTTAGGTATACTTTCGTTCACTATAGCTTGAAATTATAATTTCCCCAGAAAGCTCTATGGAATTAATTCCATAAGAAACTGATGTGCAGGGGTTCCTAGGTGGCTCAATTGGTTGAACATCCAACTCTTGATATCAGTTCAGGTCTCAATCTCAGGGTCATGAGTTCAAGCCCCACATTGGACTCCACAGTGGGTGTGGAGCCCACTTTAAAAAAACCTGATGTGTAAACATGAAAGCCAATTCATCAATGTTTTCATGTTTATCAGTTTTATTTATTGTGGTCATTATTTTTCTTTTGAAATGTGATTACCTTGTTAAAGATATTTAAAGACATTGTTCTATACCCTACCTTCTATTTCCGAAGTAGAGAAAGCATCATATAAAGAAAACAGCAGAAATACTAAGTGAACACTTTCACATAAGGTGATGATGCTCAAAATTTTCCTTTGCTTTCCAATGACTTCCAGAAGCTTCTAATACATTGAGGCTACACACCAAGTTGCTGAGATGACATGACAAGTAGAAGTATGGACAGACTGTGTTAGAGAAGGAAATGCCAGAAAATGGCACAACACCACAGGTAAAGGCCAAAGGATTTCTCCTTACAAACAAAGCCAGAATTTACTCATTTTTAGTGCAAGATATCCAGGGCTGGGAGAGCAATCAGGTACTCTTTTCCTGTTTAGCAAGTCCATCCAGGGAATGAAGTTCTGTTCACAAAGGAAAGCATCAAAGCCTAATCTGGAAGCTCTCTTCAAATTCTACTTTAAGAGAGTTTTTCTGGAGAAGTTTCCCACAGCAGGATGTGTAGTTTGTGCAAATTAAATTCTTTCCCTTCTCCCACTGCCCACTCCTTCCAAAGCTTTGGCCTAATAATGTGGAGTCCTAGGTCTTAGAGTCTCCTCAAACCGGCTACTTTCTTTTCTCCAAATACAGAGGCAAGCCTGAGAAGCAAGTCAAGTTTTTCTTTGGGCTCCCTCTTCCTTTCATGTCATGAGGTTGCAGAGCAGAAAATACCAGTGCTTGGAATCAGAAGACCTGCTCAGCCTCAACCTATGGCCAGCCATAAGGTATGGAACAAGTAGTACCAATTCTGAGTGAGTTTTCATTTTCTCTTTTGTAAAATGGAACTGATAGAATCTGCTCTATTTGTCACCTCATGGGTTTGTTTCAAGTTTAAAATATGATAAAGGTTGTAAAAACACTTTTAGGGAATCCTTTACAAACATAGTTATTATTCTTAAGAAAAAATAAACTTGATATTTTCTACATCCTAGAGGTATTTCTATTTAAAGAAGGAGTAAGGGGCACCTAGGTGGCTCAGTCAGTTGGGCGTCCAACTCTTGATTTCAGCTCAGGTCATGATTTCGGGGTCATGGGATCAAGGCCAGTGGCAGGCTCTGTGCTCAGTGCACAGTCTGCTTCAGATTTTCTCTCTCTTCCTCTGCCCTTCCCCACCCTTCGCTCTGGCACTCTCTCTCTCTTTCTCTCATTTTCCCTCTCTAAACTAAAATGAAGAATCTTTAAAAAAATAAATAAAAAGGGAGGAAAGTTTAAAGACAAGGGTATTTTCTTGAGATGAACAACTTAAATCACACCCTTAAACCACACCAAACCATGCTACTTATTCTGCTTGTGGACAGAAGGTGTCCCTGGCTGGACAATTTAGAGATGAGAAAGCCAAGCTCTAGGAAGGCTGAGTACTCACATATCCAATGTTACATGGAAGGCCACCATCCAAGGAAGGAAAAGGATTGTGCTCTAGTGACTCTCAGCCCAGTGCTTCATTGGCGGTAACATGATGGCTACATTTTTTCAAGTGTTTACCAGGTACCAGGCACTTTCCCGAGTGCTTTTCCTATAAATCTCTTTTAAAAGATAAAGCTCAATCTACTTTCCCATTCCTGATGTTTGGGGTAAATGCCCTCCTACACCTCTCCTTGTGCAGCCTGCCTCAGTTTCCTCTCCACAGGTAGAGGTGGGACGACACACCAAGAATCCTGGCTCTGCCTTCGGCTTCATTCTCTCCACCTTCATATTCTCCATGGATAGTTGGAGCCACACTCAATGACTTCAACTCCCACATACTTACATGACTCCCAAATCTGTGTCTCTAGGGTGTGATATTCAATTCATGCTCAGTAACAGTGCTCTGAATCAATGAATAGGTTAAACATGTTTTGGAAAAGCAATTGTATATCATTTTCTCAAATGAAACTCCAAGTTGTCCTCTGTAAGTTCTCTTTAAAGAAGTCCACATGATAAAACCAAAAAAAAATCCACATGATAAATTCTTACTAAAATCCAAGTTTATCTCTGCCAACAAACTTGTTTTTATCTGACATTTTATCTGCATTATTCCTTTCATCTAACAACAAAGATTATGTAAGGCAGTTTTGTTGTTGTTTGGTTTTGCCCCAAGAGCCATTCATTGGGTCACTGGTCTGCTCCTTTTAGTTATCTTTTGTTTGCTTGTCTCTTATTCTTTTTTTTTTTTTTTTTAAGAGAGAGAAATGAGCAGAGGGTAGCAGAGGGAGAGAAGGAGAGAGAATCTTAAGCAGGCTCCATGCCCAGGGCAGAGCCCAACCTGGGGCTCCATCTCACAACCCTGAGACTACATCCTGAAGGAAAATCAAGACTGGAACATTAACTGACTGAGCCACCAGGTGTCCTTTCCTGTTTTTTAAATTTCAGAAGTCATTTTAAATTCTTGGTGTAAGCAGGAAGTGGATGAACCAGTTAATTTGTATTTAAATACAAATTTTCCTCTGCAAGAACCAAAGGGGGAAATGTTAATTTATATATCCCTAGGTACTCTAGTAGGTATGTGTTATTTTTAACTGTCCAGCAGCCTTTCCCCCTTCTTCTGTTAAAAGCATCTTGAATTTCCTTTGGTGAACAACTCTTCCTCGTTGCTTCAGAGTGATCCCCTTCAGTTCAAGAATAGAGCATGTGACTCTGGATTGGCTGATTTGTGTAATTCTAGGTTCCTACCTGCAACAATGACCTAAGCTGTTTCAGTCGGAAGGAATTTCTGCCTTATATGAACAGCTCTGTTCCCAGGCATCACATTCCTGTGATGAGTATATATTACCCCCGGATATACCTTTTCCTATTGGATCTGACCATGTAGGCCTATGGTCCTGAAACTGTTAGCTGCCATCTTTAACCATGTGAAACCTGAGAATAAAGACAACACAGCTGACAAGAGAGTGAGAGATGAAGAAATTCAGATGAAGAAGAGATGATGAAGAAGAGAGATGAAGAAATCTATATAGATATTATATAATATGAGCACCTGGATCAAACTGGCCCTGAAGCCAGGTATGCCTGGACTTTATAGTCATGTGAGTCAATTAATTCCATTTTTCCATAGCCAGTTTAAATTGGATTTTCTATTACTTGCTATTGCAAGAACATTAACAGATCCAACTACTATTTTCATTTTTATTTACTTTGTGTATGTATGTGTGTGTGTGTGTGTGTGTGTGTAGCTCTTACATGTGCTATATGTGAAGGCACACTGAATAGTAATCAGTAAGTTAAGTATAGAGAAAACTGAAATTCCTACTGGCAGGGTCAGGCAACAATTCCCAGTTTAGAGACAGAGCTGATGACAGGTGTACTTCATCACTAGTAAAACCCACAGAGCTCTATGAGTGAGTGCCTAAAATGGCCAAAAACCGTGATTGCAAGAGGAAGCTGCTTTTCTAGTTATTTTCACAGCAGTACGGAAACCTCAAAATGGGGAAAGAGGAGCGGGTCAAGAGATACTTAAACATTATGCATAAACACCCATCTTACAGAGAAGAAACTAGGAATCTGCCTGCTCATGAATTAGTACGACCAAATGACCTTGACCACTCCCTTCTTCCATCTGCTTCCATTCTCAGGCTAACTTGTCTAGTGGTGGATAATCAATAAATGAGTATCGGTCCGCTGGTTCACAGCTAAAGGAGCACTGAGGGTCGATACTAATCCATAATTAAATAATGAGGTAACTGGCTTAGGATTTTCAAAGCCCATCCCCCTCTTCTGCTTCCTCATTTCTATTCCCTTCCTGTTCCTTTGCTATTCCTGTTTCCCAGGAGTGATTCTGTCCTCAGAATAATCAGCAGATAGGAGGCTGCATTCCATAGTTCTTGTATTTTCCTACATATTATAGGAGGCTATCTGTAGAATCCTAAAACTGATAAAACAATGAGCATTAATAGCTACACATTTGCTAAGTGATAGGAGAGATAACCACATGATTTTCTAAAGATCATTTACATGCAGTCTTGAAGCATGTGGACTGAAGGACAAGTGATGTGGACTTCTCTCTCTTCTTCATGTTGTCATAGAATACATGTAGCAATTCAAATAGAAAGATGACAACTTTAACTCTTCGTAATGATGGGATGGGATGTTTCCATGTGAAGTCTATAACAGCACTGACCATGTCATCAGCAACTGTGGCTGGGTTTTTTCTAGCATTTCCTGAAAAAGAAACATTTTTTTAAGTGACCAAAAGAAGCTTTAGCTGGTGTTAGTCAAGTGATGAGATCTGGCAAATGTGGTTTTTGGTGTTGAGAAAGAAGCAAGCAGTCCGACAGCCAGAAACGGATCTGGCACTCCTAGCTGGGTTTTTGTGTCCTCTGGCTGAACACAAACAATTTCATAGACTATCATCTGTGGCTGTGATCAATTTAGCCCAACACAACCACTGAATAATCATGTCTGACCACAGGCAAAAACATGAACACTATCCAAACCACAAAAATGGCCAAACATTCCCCATCTTAATTAGTTGGAGCAAGTGCTGCTTCATTAATAATCACAACTTCGGCCATATTCTTCGCCTCTTCCAGGTAGGATAGCCAATCATTGAACCTCAAATTCCTCAAAGAATCCAATCCAGAGCAAAACCCCATGTACTTGAGACCACCACAAAGTTACCCAACACAAGCTCAGATCCATTAATATTCCTTAATGACCTCTTGGTGAAATGCTGCATAGTTCCTCATAGTGTGTGCTCCTGGTGGTCTTGAACTGTAGGGCATTGGCAGCGCAGAGAACAGAGCATGTGATCCTGGTGCAGAAGAACTGGGTTCACGTCCTGGCTCTCCACTGATTAGCTGTGGGATCTTGGCTAAGTCATTCAATCCCTCTTATACGGTTGGCTAGGGATGCCATGACAAATTGCCGTGATTGGTGGTTTAGGGAACACAAATGTATTTTCTCACAATTCTGGAGGCTAGAAGTCTGATATCGAGGTTTTGGAGATTTTTTTTTTTTAATTTATTTATTTGTCAGAGAGAGAGAGAGCGAGCGAGCACAGGCAGGCAGAGTGGCAGGCAGAGGCAGAGGGAAAAGCAGGCTCCCTGCCGAGCAAGGAGCCCGATGTGGGACTCGATCCCAGGACGCTGGGATCATGACCTGAGCCGAAGGCAGCCGCTTAACCAACTGAGCCACCCAGGCGTCCCTGATATCGAGGTTTTGGAAAGACTGATTTCTTTTGAAGTCTCTGAGACTTGTAAATGGCTGTCTTTTCCTTATGTCTTCATATGGTCTTCTCTCTGTATCTGTGGATGTTCTAATCTCCCAACTAACAAGGATACTGGTCATATTGGATTAGGGACCACCCTAATGACCTCATTTTAACTTAATTATCTCTTGAAAGACCCTCTCATCAAATATAGTTACATTCTGAGGTACTGGGAATCACAGCTTCAACAAAATTTGGCAGGGAGAACATAACTCAACCCACAACACCTCCAAACTTCAATTTACTCAATTTTATAAAATTGGGGTGATAATAGAAGTAATAGCTCATAGAGATAAGAATGTGGCAGCTAACAATATAGTAATTAAGAGCATAATGGTAACAAAAAAGTGTAACATTAAAAAACAATGTAATGGTTGAAATGTACAGACCAGACTGCCTGGTTTTGAACCTTGTTATATTGCTGGCTAGCTATGTGACCTTGTACATTAATACTTCAAATTCTTATCTGCAAAATGGGGAAATAAGAGTCATGGGTGGGTTTAGGTTTTGTAGGGTTTAAAATTTATACATCTCAGAAAAAGAACACAAAATAAAAACATAAAATTATGTATAAAAGGGACAATTTATAATCAAAAAAGAAATCACAATAAAGTATAAATTTTGAAATTTTGAAAAACCATATCCTACCTCAACTTTCCTTAGCTATATTCCAAAATGCTCACAGCCTTTCCAATGCTCAGTGTCAGGAAAAGTCTGAGAAGTCAAAGTGAAAAGACGCAGTGATCCTGACCCACAGAGGTTAAAATATCTTACTTTTGAAACTTTATTAATCATACGATCATGTGACGGCCTTATTAAAAAGCTTTTTAAAAAGCTTTTAAAAAGCTTGCGCAACTGAGCATGAATGAATCAGGGAACTGGTCATTACCATCACCTTCAACTAAGAGCAAATTATTGTATGCTATGATAGAGATGAGGAGGAAAGTTTTCCTAGAAACTGGGATTGGGATGGACCCGAGCTTCTTGCTTAAGGAAAGCAACTGCATCCTACTCATGATTTTATGCCTAGGAACTTGCAGTGGGCCTGGGAAACAGCCTTTCAATCTAATAAATGCATGAATGAGAGCCAGTGGGAGATGCTGCGGTCAACCCAATAGCGGATGTATTAAAGGTTTGGAAACCAGAAGCAAGGCTGACACTGAATAACCCCTGGGAGAAGACTTAATAGAATGTGCTGACTGTGGGGTCTGGGGGCACAAAGAAGCAAGCCGGCAGGATAGCCAGTGGCAGGATAGCTTCATGGCACCACTGAAGGAGGAGATCAGAAAATGGGACAACTCAGGAAAGGTGGCTGTTTGCAAGGGGTGATGAGGATGAGTTTGGATTCTGCTCTAAAGTCTCTGGTAGCAGAAATCTGCCAGAGGAGGTCCGGGGGAAGGAGAAATGCTGGTCCAAGCGTCAGTGCAAAAAGGGTAACAGATACAGTAAGAGCAAACAAATCAACCAAAGGAAAAACATGAACAGTAAGAACATCATGACGTTAAGGGCCAAACATGCGAAGATACCTGGGGAACATACAGTAAAGAATAAAGATGTATTAAAGAGGCATAGGCCCCAGAGATGGCCCTCCGGGTCTGCAAGTTGGCCCACTCTCTGATTTACATCACTATCGCTGCCTGGACTCAGCAATGAATTCACTAACAGTGAGGCAAAGTCTAAAGGAACGTGGATGATTCAGAATCTTGGATTGGTGAGAGGCTACAAACCTGTTCCGATGGCCGGAAGGGAAACAGAAGTGTACTTCCTCTGCTCACACTCTTCTAGAACAGTGGAGACCGTTTTCCTGACATCATTTTCCCCGAGAACATGGATTATTATCTTGCACATCAAGTTTCCTCCTTGTGTAACTATAAAATCTCTGTGAGGCTGTGCAGCTGTAACAGGGAAGAAAAGGAAACACACAGCAGTTACTTACAGGAAGTGGCAAGAGGATCACCGAGCCACGAAATCAGCTGCCGTTGAAGAAAGCTGTGATGATTTCTGAACAAGTCCAGCCTCCCTCCATCTAGCTGGTTTCACTCGCTGGGACTGTGCCAGGCTCATTTTCTATACAACCAGGATTCTTTAACTCGACAACTACATTGGTGAATATGTGGGGTGCTATTCAAAAGCACTCTACCTCCTTTGAGCTACTCAATCCTCAAAACAAGGCTATTGGTAGGTACTATTTTGTCCATTTCACAGATTCAACAGAAGCTCAGAAAGGTAAGGTCCACAGCAAAGATTGCCTGGGATTTGAACCCAAGCAGTCAGTGTCCAGACCTCTTAACCCCCAAGCTGTTGTCCAGAAGATTAGTGTCTATGCTCATTCGGCTAGATTTCTTTTTCAAGGAGAGAAAAGCAATGCATTTGGTGGTGTGCAAGAATTGGAGAATTGGTGTCAGAGAACACCTCAGACCCACCCAGGTTCCACCCTGACTCATGTCAGGTAGACGATGTCCTATCACAAGTAAAACAAGGTTGGGGAAAGAGAAAGATGACTTATACAGCACTTTAGGCAACTTTTCATGTTCATCGTCCTGATGCTTACACCCACCTGCGAGAAAGCCATTACCGTACTCCCCGCCTGGTTAGTAGAGCCCAGAACCAGCTCACAGATAAGAGAAACAAAGCTCTTACAGATCTAATGGCAGACTCAGGATCCCTCAGTAAGTGGTGGAGGCTGGGCTATTAGGAGCCAGGCCTGGGTTCTGTTTGATAGTTAGGAAGAGACAGGTGGGATTGTGAAAGGAAGGACTACTTCCCAAAGCCATAAAGTCACACCCCCTGTGTCTACTCTCCCAGAGAATCAACCTCTTTCCAAAGTGCTCACCACTTACTCCTCCTGTAGGTCCTATTATAGTCTTCTCAGCCCTCTAATCTCCTAGGGGTTGTAACCAAAAGTAACATGTAACCATACCTAGTACAGCACATTCATTTTCCACAGCTGGTCCGGCACCTTCTAAAATTGCTTTTGACACCCCTAAGTAAGAAAAAAACATTAAGTTAACATTAGTTAAAATAAATTAAACTTATTTTAAATCAATTAAATGTAATATTTTAATTAAATTAAAATAAATTTAAATTAGTTAAAATAAAAAGCATTAGTTCAAATGCAATGCATGATTATAGCTTTTGTACACTAGACTTTTGTCCAGCTCACCCCTTTGTGCATAATTCAGTGATGCCCCCCACAGAAAAACCCACCATTTCCATAGCAGCTTTCATTCAGGCTGAGTAATAAACACTCTGAGCTACAGCGTGAGGGAACTGCCCAATAGTGGACAGTCCCCTGTGTCTGGAGCTCTACAGGCTCTATCTGTACAGGGATATTTTTGCAGCTATTTGAAATTTTTTGCATTCTACCCTCACTATTTCATAAAGTTGAAAAACATAAAAATGAAAGTTCAGATACTAAGGAGAAGCATGGAGCTCAACACTGAAATACCACTGAGCATTCTACAGAAGTTCTGCGATTTTCGTGTTGCTTTTCCACAGGTAGACACACAGCTGGCTGCCTTCAGTCCTGTGAATCTTCCAGGAGCTTCCCCACCTGGTTATTGCTGGTGATGGCGGGGTTGAGCGGTTGAAAGCACAGACTATGCATGTGACAGCCTGGGTTAGGGTCGCCTCTGCCACTTACTGGCTAACATGGGACTAGTAAGTTTCTCAACTATTATAGAGTCTGGCACACTACTCCCCTAAGATGCGTTATTTGAACATTAAAAGAGACAATGGATAAAAGATGCTTCATGCAGAATCTGGCCCACTGAAAGCACTGAATAATTTTCAGTTATTTTATCATTATAAAGATCAATCTATCCTCTATCTATCTATCATCTGTCTAGGTCTCCTTGATTATATATGTGTCTCTCTTTTTTTTTTAAGACTTTATTTTTTTTTATTTTTTTATGAATTGTCTCTTTTTAAAAAATACCTTTTTTTGTGTATTTGTTTTGGTCTCTGACTTTGCAAGAATGGAGATTTTCCTCAGTTATCAGGTGACCCTCACCAGTCCATTCCTATTCAGAGTGAGTGTGGGAGCACCCTGAAAGGAGGCTTGCCGACCAGGAGGCTTTAGTGTAAGGTAAGCAGGCGGCAAATACTAGACTTCGGAGCAGCCGGTCTCTCTCCAGAAGGATCCTCCAATCTCCTGTCTCAGAGGGCATAAATCCGTCTGCCATTCTGGGAGCTGCACAGGGACGGGGCTCGACCTCACTGTTCAGTAAGCAAGCTTTCACTTGAACACTGTCTAGCTCCCACTCTCATCTCACCTGTGCCTGCTGTTCTAAGTCCAGAATCTCTCTGGTAGGTTTCCCTACAGAATAAACCTCCCATCTCTGGCCAGGGAAGACCAAGGGAAGTTACTGGGGCATCAGATGGATGGAGAATAGAATAAAGGGGTCTAAGTGTTGCTCATACAGAATCGCATCTGATTCTGTTTCCATCTTTTCACTTGTCCCCTGCCTTCCCAGGTACCTGCTGCTCCAACTTCTTTATCTCTAGGGACTACCATTCTCTCCTGCATATTCTAAGTTTTCACCACTGGCTAGCTTCTTCTCATATTCTAAAAATACACTGCTGTGTCTTGTTCATTATTGGTTTTCCTCCAACTCTCTTTTTCCTTTTGGTTTTACACCCTTTTATTTCCTTTACTGTTGCTTTAATGGGATTTTAAAAGAAGGCAGGTAAAAATGCCTATGTCCAACCTGTCACATTTTACATAATTGAATGTCCTTTATGTCTGCATTTGTGAATACATTGGATACATTGGATGGGTAGTCTACATAGTCACTTCCTACATAGTAAGTGATTTTGCAGCTTAGAAAATATTGAAACTTCTCTTTCTATTTATGTTTTATCTTACCCTTTTAATTTAAAATTTAATACTTTGTAATAAAAATATGTTAACATGAGAGTATATGTATGCAAGTTATACACAAATAGACACGTGGGGAGGACATGCTCAAAGGTGCTCCTTCACTGGAGGTACTCAGACAATCCAGCAAAAATCAAGAAAAAGGGGTTGAATTTCATTTTTGGGTCAGTGTAACATAAGAAAGATTATAAGAAGTGAGATATAAGTGCCAACTCAGTTACATAGAAAGGGAAATAAAAATAAAGCAAACTTATTAAATTAGAAGTGTGGAATTTTGATGGTTCAGAGCTAGAAAGGGGACGAGAGCTAACCTAGACTAAGTCCAGTGCATGGCTTACACCTCATCTTTACATTGCTGTGCCTCATCTAATCCTCCGGGAAATCAACATTTGACAGGCAGAGAAACTGAGGCTCAGAGGGGATAAAGTGATTGTCCCAAAGCCACACAATGGTAAGTGGCAGAGCTGGGATTCAAACCCAGGACTTTCTGATTCCAGGGCCTACATATGTCCTGCAACACTCTTCTACTCGGACAACATTAGCCACAATTTCCTTCCCACACATGAGTCATATTAATAGTTACAATTGCGTACATTGCTTAAATAAAGTACCTGATTTCAGATTAAATGTTCTCGTTGTTGAGTTTACAATCACATCTGCCTTTTCTTTGCTAATATCTCCAGTAGCAATCTGGAAAGTAATTGCACCGATTTTCATTCCATATGAAATGATTCCAGGGCTGGAGATAGGGCTGAAGGCCCCTGAAAAAAAAAGCGAACAAACGAAAGAGTAGCTGGAGAACGAACAAGAAGGGGACGCTGTTCTCTTTCCAGTCTTCTTTCTTTCCACCTACATAAACCCAAACTGTACCATGCCTGGTTGGGTTTTCTTTTTTAAGGAAATTAAAAAATAAAGCTTTGTGGCAGGAGGAGGATCAGTTTCTCAGTTAGATAGGATGAGGCAGAAACACCTGACTGGACCATCAGCTTGTCTGCAGAAGTTGCTACAGCCTCATGAGAAGGGCATGAGGACGGACAGAGGGCCAAGTGTCCCCTCATGTCATGCTCATGTCTCTGGGAAACTTTTTTTCAAGCTTTTTTGAACTATGACAAATCAGAAATGTAAATATTTAAGGTGTATAATGTGACTCTTGACGTTCACGTACACTGTGAAATGACTGTCCAATTGAGCTCATAGCACACCCATCATTTCCCATAGTTACCATTTTGTGTGGGGAGTGTGTGCGCGTGTGCGCGTGCACGTGGGAGTGGTGAGAACGCTCGGGATCTACTCTCTTAGTGAGCTTCGAAAATACAGGACATTATTATTAACCCCAGATCTATGCTGTGCATTCAGTCTCCAGAATTTATTCATCTTATGACAGAAAGTATGTCCCTCCAGGTGATTCTTTTATTTCCGTTTTACAGAAAAGGGAAATAGTCTCGGTGTGGAGGTCATTTGTTCAATTATTCTGGGGGAAGATTTATTTTTATTTGTTTATTTGAGATAGAGAGCACATATGCACATTTTGGAGCGGGGCAGGAGGCCAGGGGCGGGGTGCAGAGGGAGAGGATCTCAAGCAGACTCTGCACCAGCATGGAGTCCAATGTGGGGCTCGACCTCACAACCCTGAGATCATGACCTGAGCTGAAATCAGGAGTCAGATGCTCAACCAACTGAGCCACCCAGGCACCCCCGTCCAGTGTTATATAACAGCTCACTAACTTCACATAGGAGCTTTCCTGTGGCTTCACCTCTCACTGGCACAGCAGGATCAAGGCTGCTCTGAGGAAACTAGCCTTACCGTGTTGGCATAATGTTACTGTCCGCTCTGAGGCTTTATAACTTAGCTGTGCCTTTTCTATTTGTCCCTTTCAGTCTCCTTTTCCATGTGATGCAGTGGCAAGAGAATCACCCACCCAGGAGGCCACTGTATAGATTAAATTATATATATAGAAAAGCAATCAGAGTTTAGTGTGCATCCACATTTTAGTTATCTGTGTGTGGGGGTGTGGTTCTTCAAGACCTTTATTGGATGTTTCCCTCAGAGCGGGGGGACACAAACTCAGGAGGCTGGGCGGGGGGCACTGCTCTCAGCTACCTACCCCTCCGTGGAATGAACTCTGGGCAAGACCCCAGCTGCCCGTGGTCAGCATGGTACATGCGCTCCAGCACCGTCACCTCTGCAGAGTCACAGCTTCTTGATCATAAGCACATGAGCCAATGGCATGTGGAGGCAACAGCAGTGCTTCAGACCCAGCCTGTCCAGGGAGTCCCCCTCCATGCACTCGGCCCACAGCAGCCCAGGTAGGACTTCACTTTGTGCTAGAATCTTGCTGCAGGTGAAGCAGCGCCCAGGGGATGATCAAGGAAGGCGCAGGGCCGTAGCCGCTCTCACTCCAGGCCACCGCCCCACTCCTCCATCCTCGGTTATCTTTCATTATCATATCTTAGAAACTCTGGCCTCATTACCAGATTTGGTTCACATCTGGTACAGTACACACTGGATTGCTAGTTTGTGCAAGCATACCCCAAACGCCCCTGTTAATCACGGTCTTGAAAACGTAGAGATCCCGTCCTCCCTCTATATTCCCACCAAGCAGAACATGCAGAAAAGCGTGTTGTTCAGTGTTCAAGGTCAGGGGCTGGGTATGGGGGGAGGTGACCAGCCCTGTACATCTCTCTTAGAACGATGCCTCCAAGAGGCAGGCCTTGATCTCCTTGGAAATGCTGGCCATGCAAGGAGGCGGATGGGCCCTTGAGAGTTGCTAGGGTAATTAGCTAAGATATAAAAACTTGCTGTGTATAGATCCTAGCAGTGGACGCTGTATCCAGTCGGCCACTCCAGACTCCCTGTACATAGTTCCGCTAATAGACATGTATTGCCATTGGTGTCTCTGGGTCTTTTCTTTGTACTCATGGGACATGACCCACCCTAGGCTTAGAGTCTGCAGGGTGCGGCAGCACGATATCCATATAATTTATTCTTTATGTGCTCAGACAGTAGAACATGCTCTAACACCTCCTTCATCACTGATCTCTCCTGCATGTGAATTAGCTTTGTCTCCTTCTATTGATGTCAGCTACCACTGAAGAACCACTAGGCAGAGCAAAATATTTTCTCAGAAGAACGTTGCCAGACCTTGGTTACCTTCAGTCATGAGAATCCCGTCCTTGTTGGGATTTCCATACGATCCTTTGGTGAATTCATCTAAAAATGCCTGGAAATAGAAAGAAATATAGTTATTGACTACAACAATGTTCTGTAAATATATTAATCCAATTCTTTGTAGTACTGATCACCAGACATCAATTAGAAACAATAGTTCTCCCTAGATTTCCTCTTACCCAGAGACTTTTTCATTACAGGATTGCCGTCGAACCTAAGCATTTTCTCAATAAATACCAGTGCTGATTTCCTTTATTTCATGGGAAGACCACAATTCTATCCCAGACGCCTGATAGTAACTAAGAACTCAGAAAAGAACCCTATATTTGCTATCTTTTTAAAGTGCTAACGTTCATAATTTGTAACCATAGCCCTTAAAGTCAGATAACAAAAAGGTAATAACTACTTCTGCAACCAGGTTTGAGCCATGCTACATGCTAGACACCACACGAAACATGTCAAATACATCTTCTCTTAGTTTCCACATCGAGTTTGAGAGGTGTTCTTGCCACATTCACTTGACACACAATAAAACCGAAATTCAGAGAGGTGGCCTCCCTCAGCCTTTACGTGGCAAAATCGGAATTTAACCTAGCTGCACCTTTCTTCTTTGCACTTCTATATTGTTTGCATTTTTGCTATAACTATGCACAATTTATAAAATCAATATAACTTTTCAAGAATGAGAACCAGATTTTGGTACTCAGACCGGGCCAATCAGCTCTAGGTCAACATTTACAAGGCTGGTGTAGGGGGCTCAGTGCTTAGTTCATGTGCTTTGACTGCCTCTCTGCTACTGAATACTGTACTGCTATTTCTAGCTTTAGATCCGCATAGACTTCTGTAGACAGGCTGTGCTCTATCCACAAACCCTGAAATTCTTGAGGTTTCTCTTATTTGGTCTTTTCCCTCTAAACAGAGCCATAACTTGGGCTTCATTCAGTCAGTGTTAAAATGTCTGGGCCACTTTTATGCCAATGACTTTCTGCTTCCTCCTAGGAATTTAAGTACAATTATCTTGTCTCTTACTAAACTGTCTAGGAAGGACTGTGTGAGTTATCAGCATTATCTCATAAAGTCTTATGACAACCCCCCCACAGCAACCAACACTTATGGACAGGGAAGTGAAAGCATTATTATTTACAGATCCACAAAGACATCTGGTGGCACTTAGGTTCACTTGTCAGAAGGAATAGAAGAGATATATAACCATACCTGCTGGATTTCATCATCACCTAGATGTACCAGTAAGTAAACTTTTTGTAAGGTTTTCCGCCAGCTTCTGCTACTAAATTCGAACAATTCCGAAAGGATTAGGTTAGCAAAAATAGCTTTGGGAAATCTCAAATTTCCTGTTCCAATCATGGGAAATACGATGGATGAAAAAGATAACTCTTCTACAGTTGCCAAACATTTCTTGATTATATTTGCCATGATCTGAAATGTACAAATTACATTCATCTAAGTTAGGGCTTAAGCTGGCAGGAAGCAGAAAGAGCTATGGCTCCAGCAACTGTGACTAGGTCTCCTCGGCTATTCTTGGCTTTGTCTGGGTCCAGGGAGTCAGAAAGGGAAAACAAGAGGAGAGAGGATGTTCCAGAGAAATTGCAATTCATGCAGGAAGGAGGCTCCAATAGTATGGGAATGGCCACATAAACAATGGTGTCTTGTTGCAATTAAAAGCAATGTTTATGGACATTGGATAAATGTTTATGTTAATTTTTTAAAAAGCAGGATTAAAAAAATGTCTTGAAGGGAATCCCAACTAAGAAATATGTATTCATAAAATTGCCCTGAAGAGAATACAATAAAATGTTAACCACATTCATTTCCAGGTGGCTGGATTATAATTTTTATTTTCATCTTTGTACTTTCTGTATTTCCTGCAATATACCCGTATTACTTTCATATTCTGAAAAAAAGAAAGTTGGGAGTAGAGGTGAGAAGTCATCAAAAGAAGAGCAATGACCCCTCATTCTTCACCACAGCTTTGGCTGCATCTTGTTGTTATACTGAAGGATGATTACACTAATCTTCAGATATCATTCCTGGAGAACCCCAAGGATGGTTACTACTTTCAAGGGTCAATTATTTTGAAATCACTGTTAGCTATGATGGACTGTTTACAGAACGTAATAAAGATGTCAATAAATGGACAAGGTCCAATCAATACTAGGGTTTCTCAACCTTGTCCAGAAAAGTTTGCATTGTGGAGGCTGATGTATACATTGTAGGACATTTAGCCGCATCCCTGGCCCCCACTTCCCAGTGATCAGTAACTGCTGTAACAAGCCAAATGCCCCCTGGGGACTACATTCACTTTGCTTGAGAATCAAGATCTCTGCTGTGCCAGAAGACTACCAAAGCTACCAATGAAGTAGAGAATGAAGGATTTTCTCTACCTGCTGAGAGTCCCCTGCTGCATTATCCCAAGTTGGTGCCACGACATGGAAGACAGCTTGGCAGTTCAGATTACAGCCACTTGTTATGAATACGCTACCCATTTTCTCCACTGTTCCCTGCTTGACAGCATACAACTCTTCCTGGAGCTTTGGACCAGCTTTCTGCAAAATAGCCCGAGATAGTGGTCCATTTCCAAGTTGAAGTGTCTGGGAAACAGTGTTGACAATCACATGGGCCTTAAGGAAAACAGCAACATTTTGTTAGAGATTGAATCAGTAATTATTAAGCACCTACGACTTGCCAAGTATTGTGGGGTAATGCACAAGACATGTTTTGTCTATCATACTGACCTGTCAACCCTACCCTCGGGGGCTCACAATCTATTGTTACCATAATGAGTTGAGCCCCAAAACTTAGAAATAAAGGAAATATATCACCCACCAATGTCAAGTCAACATGTGATGACTCAGAGTAGGGCTACGAAAATGAGCAAACCAGAGACCATAGACAAAGAAGGAGAATCTGAATGAAAGGTAGAGGAAGAAAGAGGAAAACAGTGAGACAGACAGAAACAAAAACACAGAATGTTGAAGAGACCTTGGAAGAAAGAGTTGCTTTTAGGCTGGTAGGAACTGAGAGTAATTGTTCTGACTTTATTAACATACCTAAAGAAAGAATGGGAGGGAGGTGGGGTCTGATCAGCCCTGAAGGCCTAGATAAAGGAAAGTCATTGAGGTGAAGGTAGGCAGTGTCCCCTCAAGCCTGTCCAGGGGTATCAAGAGTTCTCCAATGCCTACTGAGGCTACCCCTTTGGTGAGATGGGGTCATGACCTGATGCCAATAGATATTAAGTATTCAATTCATCCAACTCCATTTATTCTGATTTCATATTCAAATTTGGAGGGGAGAATGCTTTGATCATGTGGATTTTGAGTATTCTGGTTCCTTGGGGAGCACTTCTTCATCGTAAATTAAAAGGTTTTTATGTCATTGGGCTACTTAATAGTTTCATTTCTGACTCTCATGGGTCCACCTCAATCTTATATGAGGTTACTTAACATAAACTAATCTCAGGACCTGAGAAGCTCCCTGCAGGGACAAAAGTCAATGAGCTTGGGAAAAAAACAAAAAAAAAGATCCAACCCACCTTCACCCCACTCTCGGCTTACTGATTCCTACACAGTTTGGAGAAGTAATATATTAACATGTAAAACAGTAAAATATTCTTAATGTTTAAATCAGTTCAAGATAATCAAAAGAAACTGCATGTTAAAAAATTCAGTTAGTAATTGCTATAGAATTTCAAATACAGCAGGAATCCCTTAGACTGGACTGCTTAGTAAAGTCTTTACAAAGAAGATAAGGAATGGGGCACCTGGGTGGCTCCATTGGTTGAGCATCTTCCTTCCACTCAGGTCATGATCTCCAGGTCCCACATCGGGCTCCCTGCTCAGTGGGGAGTCTGCTTCTCCCTCTCCCTCTGCCTCTTCCCCTGCTTGTGCTTTCTCTGTCTCTTGTTTGTGTGTCTCTCTCTCCCTCTCTCAAATGAATAAATAAAATCTTAGAAAAAAAATGGGGAGACAGGGAGAAAGAAAGCAATAAGGATTCTGGGTGGGTGAATATTTGAGAAAACACACAGAATTGAGAAAGGTCAGAAAGTAGTCCAATTTAGCTCACAGAGAGTGCTAATGGTGAGAGACAGGGCTGGAAAGAGATCTGGGGCTAGACCGTGGACGACTCTGAGAGCTCAGCTCCTATTTTTTGGACTTTCTGATACAGGCAGGAGGAAGCACCAGATGAACATGCATCAAACGCTAGGGAGAGGGCAGACTGGAGGGTAAGAGAGGCAACTAGGGATGCAGAAGGACAATGAAAATGAAAGAGAATACAAAAGAGAGAGGGTGTGAGGAAGCTGGGAAACTAGTTGGATAGAGAAAGGAACTCAGAGAAGAGTTAGAGGACTCCAAAGTTTATATGGCACCATCCAATGGCGAGAATAGGTACCCTGACAGGGATGAAAAGAGTGTAATAATCAACTTAACAGACTATGTAGTGAAAAGACCTCAGTTTCCTCGTTTATAAGATGAGGATATGGAATTTCTATCTCAACTAGGTTGTACCACTAACTGGTGAGATAAAATTCAAAGTGGTCTGTTGTGGGGTCTGCTGTGACCTTAAGTCATAGAACCAGACCCCAGTGTTTCTTGTTGGATTTGCTGAACAGCGCCACTTACCTGGAAATTAGTAACATTTCCAGCCATTAATATGAGGTTTAGACCTTCTGTGGTTTGGGCTGAGGCTATCACATTTCCGTCTGGAAGACAATTTTTCCCGCTGACTTGGTCTTTTGACTGTGGAGAAAACAGTAAAAATAATGACCAGGCAACGCTATCTGGAGACTTTCCTCTTAGGTTTCCAAACAGAAATTTGCTATTAGAGGGGCACCTGGGTGGCTCAGTGGTTAAGCCTCTGCTTTCAGCTCAGGTCATGATCTTGGGGTTCTGGGATCGAGTCCCGCATCGGGCTCTCTGCTAGGCAGGGAGCCTGGTTCCTCCTCTCTCAATGCCTGCCTCTCTGCCTACTTGTGATCTCTCTCTCTGTCAAATAAATAAAAATCTTTAAAAAAAAAAAAGAAAGAAAGAAAATAGCTATTAGATTCCACACCTCTCTAACTCAACTCATAATCCAACCTTAAGATTCAAAAGCAAATAATTTGTTACCACAATTTTTTTTAGTATCAACTGTATTTAATACTCCAACTGCCTATGAGCTCTTTTACTTATTCCCCAATTCTAGCTTAGCAGACCCTGTTCATACCTCCTGGCTCTTACAATTTAAGGGCAATCTGGTCATATTTCCAACTTTCTTTCTTTCCTTTTTTTCCCCCCTTTTCTTTTTTTTTTTTTTTAATTTTTATTTATTTATTGGACAGACAGAGATCACAAGTAGGCAAGAGAGGCAGGCAGGGAGAGAGGAGGAAGCAGGCTCTCCATGGAGCAGAGAGCCCGATGTGGGGCTCGATCTCAGGACCCTGGGATCATGACGTGAGCCGAAAGCAGAGGCTTTAACCCACTGAGCCACCCAGGCGCCCCTTCTTTTTTTTTTAGAGATAGAGGAGGAGCAGGAGAAGAAGAAAGAGAATCTTAAGCAGGCTCCGGGTTCAGTGCTAAGCCCAATTTGGGGTTTAATCCCATGACCCTGAGATCATGACCTGAGCTGAAATCAAGAGTCTGACGCTCAACCAATGACCCACCCAGACGCCCTCCCATTTCTTGTCTAAAGACCTTCTGTAGTGCCAAAGCCTGCTTTGCTTGCAGGAGCAGCAGAGAGGAATTGCAGGTAAATTAAGCCACCCTCCCACCGGCTCAAGCCCTCATCCAATGATTGACAGTTCGGAGCAACCTTGCCTCCCAGGTAGGACTCACTCTGAGTTTTCCCAGTGAGATTAAGTGGTAACTGATTTGGTAACACACCCTATCAGTATTTTATACTTCCCTATTTAGATCATTTGCACTTGAATCCTGTCTCAGGTTCTCTTCTGGGGGAACCCAAACTAAGACACACCCCTCAGTTCTATGCCTATTTGTAGTTTGACTACTAGACAGCCAGATTTTTTTTTTAAAGATTTTATTTATCTACCTGACAGACAGAGATCACAAGTAGGCAGAGAGAGAGGAGGAAGCAGGCTCCCTGCTGAGCAGAGAGCCCAATGCGGGGCTCGATCCCAGGACCCTGGGATCATGACCTGAGCCGAAAGCAGAGGCTTTAACCCACTGAGCCACCCAGGCACCCCTGTTTGTTTGGGTTTTTTTTAAGATTTTTTTATTTGACAGACAGATCACAAGTAGGCAGAGAGGCAGGCAGAGAGAGAGAGAGGAGGAAGCAGTCTCCCTGCTGAGCGGAGAGCCCAATTCGAGGCTTGATACCAGGACTCCGGGGATCATGACCTGAGCCGAAGGCAGAGTCTTTAACCCACTGAGCCACCCAGGCGCTCCTAGACAGCCAGTTTTAGAATTTAAAGGATTGTCACAGATCATCCAGTACAGAAACTTCATTCTCCTGGGGGAAAAAGAAAATCCAGTGTACAGAGATGAAACCACTTACTCAAAGTCAAACTAGTAGCTGATGAAGGCACAATCCTTTAATCTGCTCTTCAGAGAATCTATGAAGAGGAGCTGATCTATCTGACTATATTTTCACACTTACCAATGATAAAAACATGGTGCACATCACCTCCCCATCCCCATATACCTCATAATCCACACCTGTGACAGATGTTAATTGGTATCAACACTCTTTTTCAATCAATCCAAATAGTTTCAGAGTCTTAGTCAACACAGAGCCCCAGGCAACAACTATCTCTTGGTGCTAAGTAACCCATGAAATGAAATGTACTTTTCATGTCTGATCTAACTCAAAAAGGTTATGAGTTTTCTTTGCTTAAAACAAAACAATGTTAGAGAATTTTCCACACTCTACTTTCTATAACAAACAGAAAACCCCAGAAGAACTGGGAATGCACTTCTTGAGCAGTCCTTTTCGCTAGCTCAGGAATTTCATTCTTTGTACTCTCCTTCATGGACTCTGGTATGTTTGGTGCAAGCATGATTAATGACCTCCCACCCCGAGAATTCCTTGGGTATAGATTCTTTCAAAGCATTGATATGAAGACCAGAAAAAGAACCAGCCACATTCCCTGTCAAATTTTGTTTTTTTTTTCTTCTCAGTGTTATGGCTGGTGTCTTTAATTGTTGTGAATTCTTTTCACCTCCTCCAAACAACCTGTTATCATGATCTTCTCCTTGAATATATCAAACTCAATGCAAATCCCATCATCCTCTGCTGTTTTTTATGTCTTCCCATAGCATTGACTTCACATTCAATTTGGTGACTTGATATTTAGTAATGATATGGCAGAAGTTTTTAGAAATATCCTCACTTCAGGTCTTGATGATCTTGACCTTTGTTCTTCCTTGAGGTCAGTGGCCACAGATCTGAATGATGCCTCTAAGTCCTTAACGGCTGACTTGGGTCCATGTTACCTCACAGGGACACTGTCCCTTTATAATTTATCATTTCAATCAGGTGATGCTTCTTCTGCAAGATCTTCATATGAGAGGATCCAGAGCCACCAGAAACGGTGCTGGCAACTTTCTCAGTGGCTTCTCTTTTTCATACAAGGCTATGACCAAAGCCACATAATATGGGAACACAGAGATGGGCCTTTCACTGAAGACAGGCTCTTAGCCCAAGCAGGTGTCCACCACTAAAAAATAAAAAGCAAAAGGCAGGTATTCAGACAAAATCTTTGGCATAAAAAGAAATCCTGATATTGGGGTGCCTGGGTAACTCTGTCATTGGGCATCTGCCTATGGCTCAGTTCATGATCCCAGGGTCCTGGGATCAAGCCCCGCTTTGGGCTCCCTGCTCAGCAGGAAGCCTACTTCTTCCTCTGTCACTTCCTCTGCTTGTGTTCCCTCTCTCACTGTGTCTCTGTCAAATAAATAAACAAAAATCTTTAATAAAGAAAAAAGAAAGAAATCCTGATACTAATGAGACTCAGAAATATAGTATGTCTACCTAAAATGGTACCACTGTCAGACAGCTCAGTGAAAATGTGGTATTCATGAATGCAATGGAGCTAATCCCCACCTAATGGAATAGATCTATTCCATTCATAATTACTTTGCAGTGAAAGTTTGTACAATTAATCTGATTTTCCCACTGACATTCATTATAATATTGGAGAGGTGATTTTTTTTTTCTGAAACAAACAAACAAACAAACAAACAAACAAACAAAAAACCTGGCTCTTAAAGATTCAATAAATACACACAATAATGCATCAGTAGTTTAAAATGAACTGTTAAGGAGTGCTTGGTGGCTCAGTTAGTTAAGCATCTGCCTTGGGCTCACATCATGATCCCAGGGACCTGGGATCCAGCCTCCCATCCAGCTCCCTGCTCAGCAAAGAGTTTTCTTCTCCCTCTGCCCCTCCACCTGCTTGTGTACCCTCTCTCTCTCTCTCAAATAAATAAATAAAATCTTTTTAAAAATGAACTTTTAGAAGTAAATACAATATTGAAGCACTGGGGTGGCTCAGTTGTTTGAGCATCCAACTCTTGCCTTCCGCTCAGGTCCTGATCTCAGGGTTGTGAAATTGAGCCCTGCCATGGGCTCCACGTTCAACAAGGAAGCTGCTTGAAATTCTTTCCCTCTGTCCTGCCCCCTGCCTGGGTGCTCTCTCTCTCTCAAAATAAATAAATCTTTTTTAAAAAGAAGCAAATACAATACTATTCTTTAATAGTTATAATAGTTAAAAACATTGAAAACAGTTGTGTGCAGGAATAATAAAAAAAAAAGTAATAAAATTAGGTCTGATTCCCTAGATGCAGAGCCTAAGACAAGGATTCATGGGCGATTGAATTATTAAAGTTGTACCCTCAGGAAAAACATGTAGGAAGTGAGAGATAAAGACAGAGAATGTGGTTAAAGTAAAACTAGTTTCTGCCTGATCCTGCAAGGACTCTGGAGTATATAAATTACATCATGGTGTTGTCCCAACCTTGAGACAGGGAGCTGTGTTTTTGCACCTGCATACCAATCAGTTCCTTGTCTGTGGGTCATCCTGGTTGGGTGATGAATGTAAACTCCCAGGCACCTCCAGACTCCAGACCTTTAGTCTGCTAAAGGCAATCCCTCTGGAGAAGGTTGTAAGTGTGAGCCCTTCACAGCAATATATATAGCAGCTGGACTGTGAGTGAGCCTAATAAGTACAAGAGGCTCTGGCACATCTGGAGAAGCACCAAAAGGAAGGAAAAGCACTAAGCGAGGTCCAAGGAGTAACTGCACAAGTTTGGGAGAAAGAGAATGTGGCTTAGCAGCTAAGTCATATAAAAATACCTAAGGGATTTTTATTGATGATAAATTCTGTATAAATCAACAGTGATGTAGCTGTATTTAAGAAGAAAAAAAGGAGGGACGCCTCCTTTTTTATTCAGAGAATATTATTCAGAGAAAAAGAAAAGAGCTAGTAAGCTACCAAAAGACATGGAAGAAATATAATGCCTATTGTTAAGCAAAGGAGCCCTTGTGAAAGGCTACATATTATATAATTACAGCTACATGACATTTTGGAAAAGGCAAAACTGTGGAGACATTAAAAATATCAGTGGCTGGGGCACCTGGGTGGCTCAGCGGGTTAAGCCTCTGCCTTCGGCTCAGGTCATGATCTCAGGGTCCTGGGATGGAGCCAGGGAGCCTGCTTTCCCCTCTCTCTCTCTCTCTGCCTACTTGTGATCCCTCTCTGTCAAAAAAATAAATAAAATCTTTAAGAAAAATATCAGTGGCTGCCTGCAATTTGGAGGAGGGAGGGAGGGATAGATGGAGCACAGGGGATTTTCAGGGCACTGAAATTATTCCATATGAAATTTTTACTAAGGACACATGACATTGTGCATTTATCAAAACCCAGAGAATCATCCAACACAAAGAGTGAACTCTAATATAATGGACTTTAGTGGATAATAATGTAGCAATACTTTTCATCAATTGTTAACAAAGGTATCATTAATCCAATGTCTTAATATTAGGGAAACTGGGGGCAGGAAGAATTATCCCTACTTTCTGTTTAAATGTTCTGTAAGCCTAAAACTGCTCTAAAAATAAAGTCCATTCATTTAAAAATGGGTAGTGATGAGATTTGGGGCTATAATAAGAAAAACATAATAACAAGAATAGGTATGGTGAATAATAATCCTATTCTACTTCTCACTGGTAAAAACAGGCGATGCCTGGGGTATTGTATTTTGTTCAGGGTGCTAAACTTTGCCTCTCTCTCTGCCCCTCCCCTTCTCTGTTTCTCTCTCTCTCTCTCTCTCATAAATAAGCAATAAGTATATGCCTTTGGGATTCTAAAGGCCAGTGGTGCTCTATTTTGATAGAGAAGGCTTAGGTGTGGCAATCTGCCTAGAAGTAGGGGGGCAATAAATGGAACTTGTCTTGAAGCTATACTTTCTTGGACTGTGTAAGTAAGATGGCACCCAATGATCCCTACCACTTGGTAATCATGCCTTTGAATAGTTTCCTTCCATACTGTATCAGAGTTGGTTTTTGTGACCAACAGAATATGGCACAAGTGATGCTATATCCCTTCCGAGGCTTGATTACAAAAGGAACAATAGCCCTCCGCACCCCCTCAGATAACTCAGTCTGGGGGCAGCCAGCTGCCATGTCATGAGCAGCCATATGGACAGGCCCTAGTGGCAAGGAACTGAAGCCACTGGCAGCAGTTATGTGAGCAAAGGTAGAAGAAACCCTCCAGTCCTCATCAAGCCTTCTGATGATTGCAGCCCTGATGAACAGGTTGATAGCAATCTCATGAGAGATCTTCAGCCAGGATTACCCAATTAAGCCGCCCCCAAATTCCTGGCCTTCAGAAAGCATAAGACAATAAATGCTTGCTATGTAAAGCCACTAAATTTGATATGCAGTAATAAAAAATTAACACAGAACTGCATGCTTATTTAGGATGGCTTGAAGAGGCAGGCTAGTGGAGATAGCAGGGATAAGGTTAAAACCTCTCCCCCCTCACCCTTCGTTTCAGCATAAAAGCCAACCTCTAATGACTATACCAGCAATATAATGTTTAAGGATCTTACAAAAAATTAAGAACAAAAACCAAAGCTCAAAACCCAACCAAGCAAAAACAAAACAAAATAGAATAGAAAATAAAGCACATCAGTTCCCTAGCAAGAAATGCATGCTGTAGCAAAACTTTTTTTTCCAAATTGCAACAAATGTTTTTGTTTGCAAAACAGGTATGGGTTGGGATATAAACTATATATATATCTATTTAGGGTGCATTGTGGTTTACGAGAAGTTTGTAAACTGTTGCACTACACTCTCTATCATTCTGCCTCCCCTGATGGCTTCTTCAGCTCACAATGGCTGGAGTGCAGACTGAGGCTCTCAACTAACCCAACTGGTACATGTTAACTCCGGAAGTGCTGAATATGCTTAGATATTAACCACTTACCAGAGTATACCCATAAAAAACTGTTAAAAAAAAAAAAAAAGCTCTTCAGATGTCAATACTCTTCAAATTCAGGTGGCAAGTATGTGGAGAGAGATGGGCCTTCATATTTTGCAACTTTGGGAGGTTGTTCAAGTCCCAAGAATGAAACAGTTTTAAATGTAGAAGTCTGCTAAGAGAGGGATACCAAATGTTTGTCTTTTCACAAAGTACCAACTAAAAATGTCCAATGGAATCAATTCCTTGCTGTATAAAGAATCAGATATTATTTTAGTCTGGTCCTAAGACTATTAGCTTCTTAAACCACTATTGAAAGTTGAGCTTTTTTTCTCTCCAGAGAGCATCTCAATTTCTGGCTTTCCTGACTGACTGGTTTCCTTCAAAGCTATGTGAGGAAGATCCTAATTTCTGCTTCTCTTCTCTTGACCTCATTCATTCCCTAGCACTCCCCATACCCCAACAAGTCTTCTATCCCCACCTGTACTTTCAGGGATACTTCTTGGCTTCATCAACTCTTCCTAAAGATCATAGTTGGGAGGGGGTGTGCTGGTGAAGTATGGCCATTAAAAATGGTATTTATTTCATCATATTATCTAAAATATAAACTGTTTTGTGGCTTAAGTTCTTTGGGAAATTGTTACTACCTTTAAAATGGTTCATTTAATTTTCTAAATTCTTACTGTCTTCCTTGAGGAGTGATCAGATTCTGAATACATCTCAAAGGTAAAGTAAACAGGGTTTCCTAAAGAACTGGGTATGGGATATGAGAGACTCCCAGGTTTTGGTCTGAGCAACTAGGATGAAGTTGCTATCAACTGAAATCGGGAAGCCTGTGGATAATGTAGGTTGGTCGCCTAGGGTGAGGAGGAAGGGCAGTTTTGTCTTGGACATGTTATATTTATATCATATACTTTTAGACAACCAGGTGAAGAAGTCTAGTATGCAGTGAGTGTAGACATTGGAGTTCGTGAGAGAGTATTGACTGCAGATATGAACTGGGAGTCATGGATACATAGACAGTATTTAAAGCCATTAAACCTCCCAGGAACTGAGTGAAGACAAAAAGGAGAAGGGAACTGAGCTCTACCTTCAGAGCTGAAGAAAAGAAGGTAAAAGAAGGTAAATGAGGAAAAAATGAGAATGAGGAGCACCTGGGTGGCTTAGTCAGTAAAGCATCTGCTCAGGTCGTGATCCCAGGGTCCTGGGATGGAATCCCTCATTAGGCTCCCTGCTCTGCAGAGAGCCTGCTTGTCCTCTCCTCTGCCTGCTGCTCCCCCTGCTTATGCGCGCATGCACATGCTCCCTCTCTATCAAATAAATAAAATAAAATCTTAAAAAAAAAAAAAGAATGAGAATGAGCAACTACAGAGGTACAAAAACAAAACAAAGACAAAAAACCCAAGGGGCACCTGGGTGGCTCAGTGGGTTAAAGCCTCTGCCTTCGGCTCAGGTCATGATCCCGGGGTCCTGGGATCGAGCCCCGTGTCAGGCTCTCTGCTTGGCAGGGAGCCTGCTTCCCTTCCTCTCTCTCTGCCTGCCTCTCTGCCTACTTGTGATCTCTGTCTGTCAAATAAATAAATAAAATCTTTTAAAAAAATTAAAAAACAAAACAAGCAAACAAACAAACAAAAAACTCAAAGTGTGGCATCCTAGCAGCAAGTGGAGAAAATGCATTTGGAAGGAGCCATTGAATATTGAGTCAAATGCTACTAAGAGATCAAGTAAAATGAGGACTGCCAAGTGGTTAGTGAGTTTAGCAATAAATGATTCTTGTCACTGGCAAGAATAATTTTGGTGGAATGATGGGGTAAAAGCCTTTTTTTAGACTGGATTTAAGAAAGAATAAGAGGGGAGGAAATGGGGATGAGTAATGACAAATTCAATTGAGAAATTTTCCTGCAAAGGGAAACAAAGAAAAGAAGCAGCTAACTACGGAGAAATTGAGGTCAAGAGAAGCTTTGCTGTCTGTTTTTTTTGTTACTGCACAAAAAACAATTCTTTCGGCTAGGTCTTCACAGAGAACTGTTCAAAGCCTTGAGTTAATTCTAGTAAGAAAGGGTGGCTTTGATGGATTTCCTAAGCACTTGTGTGGCCTCTAACCTGACTTCATTTGTCTATGAAATGGATAATAATAACTGTAAAGATCAAGAAAGAAGAAAAATTGATTACCTTTGTAGTCAGAAAACTCAACCAGGGCTGAACTCTCCTCTGGGAAAAACTGCACATTGGTTACTCCTTCTCCTCCATTTGTGGGGTTTCAAAGAAAATTGCTCTTAACTATTATTAATATGAGGTGGCAGATTTTCAACTCTAATGGTTCTTGTCAGTTCCAGAAGTCTTGGGAAAAATCTCAAATTGCTGAACTCTACTGTGTCCGACAAGCATTAACAGATGTCCTGACACCTACAAATAAAAATCAGCTTATTGGAACTATAATTTCATTTCATAGCAAAAGAAAACAGATTTTGAAGTGTAATTTGATTTAGAGGCTATAACTAAGAATTAAAATTTAGATACTAAATTTCTATACAAAGTTAAATTTCAGTGTCAATTTCAACCTATCCCTCATTGCTTACTGTGAGTGCATGAGTACATAGCTATCATTAACAGTGGCCTCCATTTAAGACCATTTTGGGAACATGGATCAACAGTTCCCTTTCTAAATGAAATCAAGTACGTGCAATCACTTTATAAGCTGATAATAATAATGATGATGATTATAATACAATATTGTTTCCTAAATCTAATCCCCCCCCTTACTTCACCATATCTTGGTCTCTATTTGGACATGTCATTGTCATAAAAATAAACTCCTATAACTGTTAAGCTCATGGGAAATTTGAGGGTATATTCACAGTGGTTAAGAAAATACACTCAGAAGTCAGAATGTCTCATTTGGAATTCTGATTCAAATACTTATTAGCTTTGTGCCCAAGAACAAGTCATTTAATTTTCTCTAAACCTAGATTTCTTCATCTATAAAATGGAAATAATGGATCTAAAAATCCATCTAGAAAATGGAAATAATAATGTACCTATCTCATGTGTGCTATATGTTTTGAGAGTGAAGTAAGTAAAAGTTTAGCACAGTGCTTAGCATAAAGCAAGGCTCCTGATAAATGCTAGTTATCAGTAGTACCAGAAGTGCTAATATGTCATCCCTTGCAATCATCTTACTGGGAGTTAGAAAGAGCACAACTTTTAAACAAAACCCATTGTGGGATGCCTGGAATCTCAAAATAGAATACAACCCCGATTTGCAAATGAAAGGTTAAAAGAAATTGTCTGCCTTACCAGTATTTTTGAGAAAAGTCATGACAGCAACTTTAATATTGGGTATTACTTCCACACTGAAGTCACCATTGGCTTCTGACAGGCCACTAATCAACTCCATAAGCACAGAGAGCACATTCTCCATCATGGTGCCTTGGACATTGTGAAATGCAACCAAAAGGGAGGCTTGTGAATGGTCATTTGAAAATTCATCTGTTTCATCCACTTTCAATTCATCCGTTTTATCCACTCTTCTGAAAAGCATTACTCTTGCATGAGGTCTTCCAACTTAGCAATTTTTAGAGAGACAGAAACACTTATGATGTTAGTCTTACATCTGATTTGAGATTTGATAGGATTTGGCCTGTATTTTACTTTCTGGTGTTTTCAGTGCTTTGGAAGAAAATAGATTTCACTCATTGAGGAAGGAAGGAAGGAAGGAAGGAAGGAAGGAAGGAAGGAAGGAGAAGGGAAGAAAGAAAGGAAGAAAATGAAAGGAAGAAAGAAAGAAAGAAAAAAAATAGTAATTCTGGCAATCATTTAGATTGCATAAAGTAATACCTTATTCTTTGTAAAATCAGTTTTACTCACCAAATCACAGGGGAAAAAAATAACAACCATGACAATAAATGATGACGCTCATCCACTGACATAAATTACTAGTGCTACAATTCATTACTGAAAAGAAAGAAGTTTCTGTTACTGCATAATGAAAGGGCAATCTACAGATAACCAAAATAAAAATGTTGCATGGTCATAAAGAAGATTGGGTATGGGGTAGCTATTTATGAGGAGAACAGAGATTATTACTTCAGTTTTTCATTGTTTTTAACCCTTGAAATAGAAATAAAGGAACTTTTTGTATGATAAAGAGACTTACTCTGAACTCAGAAGTTAATAGTATTCACAGTGAAGAAACAGGACAGTCTTTGCGATAAATACCCAGTAGTGCAATTGCAGGGTCATAGGGTAGCTCTATTTTTAATTCTGAGGACTCTCCACACTCTTTTCCAAAGTGGCTGCACCAATTTGCATTCCCACCAACAGTGTAAGAGGGTTCTCCTTTCTCCACATCCTCTCCAACATTTGTTGTTTCCTGGAGGGGATTATGCTGAGTGAAATAAGTCAAGCAAAGAAAGTCAATTCTCATATGGTTTCACTTACTTGTGGAACATAAGGAATAACATGGAGGACATAAGGAGAAGGAAAGGAAAAGTGAATTGGGGTAAATCGGAGGGGGAGATGAAACATGAGAGACTGGATTCTGAGAAACAAACTGAGGATTTTGGAAGGGAGGGGGTGGGGAATGGGTGAGCCTGGTGGTGGGTATTAAGGAGCTCACATATTGCATGCAGCACTGGGAGTTGTACATAAACAATTAATCTTGGAACATTGCATCAAAAACCAATGATGTATTTTATGGTGACTAACATAACACAAATAAAAAAAAGGAAACAGGACAGCCACTCTCCTTAGAAGTAGAGGAAATAAAACAAAAACTAAAAATGTGCTTCAGAATTCTTCCTGGTCATCAAGATAAGGTGGTGAAAAGAATTGAGAATAAATATAAAAATGGAAAAGATAACAAAAACATTCTTTACAAATACCATAGTCACATATTGTGAAAAATTTTTTAAGTCATCAATGCCATCAAGAAAGTGAAAAGACAACTCACAGAAAGGGAGAAAGGATTTGCAAAGCATAGTTGATAAAGGATGTGTAATCTAAATATATAAAGAACACTTAAAACTCAACAGTAAAAAAAGCAAATAATCCAATTTTAAAATAGGCAAAGGATTTGAATAGACACCTCTCCAAGGATGACATACACATGATCAATAAGGACATAACAAAATGTTGAATACCATTCATCATTAAGAAAATGCAAATCGGGGCACCTGGGTGGCTCAGTGGGTTAAAGCCTCTGCCTTCGACTCAGGTCATGATCCTAGGATCCTGGGATCGAGCCCCGAATTGGGCTCTCTGCTCAGCGGGGAGCCTGTTTCCTCCTCTCTCTCTCTGCCTGCCTCTCTGCCTGCTTGTGATCTCTGTATGTCAAATAAATAAATAAAATCTTAAAAAAAAAGAAAATGCAAATCAAAACCACAATGAGCTAACACTTCACATGTACTGGAATAACTAAAATTTTAAAAGATGGACAATAACAAGTGTTGACAAGGATGTGAAGAAACTGGAAACCTCATACCTTACTGGAATAGAAAATGGTACAACCACTTAGGAAAACAGTTTTGCAATTCCTCAAAAATTTAGAGTTACCATATAATCCAGATGTTCTACACTCAGACAGGAATATACCATAGAGGTAAAACATATGTCCACACAAAAACTATTTCACAAATGCTATGGACAGAATGTTTGTGTGTCCCCCAAATTCAGGTGTTAAGTCCTAATCCTCAATGTGATTAACGATATTTGGAGATGGGGTCAGATGGGAAGTGATTAGGTTTAGATGATGTCATGAAAGTGGAACTCCCATGAAAGGACTAGTGTCCTTATAAGAAGATGAAACGACCAGAGCTCCCTTTTTGCCATCTGAGAAAAAAACAAGAGGGGGTCATCTGCAAATCAGGAAGAGGGTCCTCACAAAGAACTCTATCATGCTGACTTCCTGACCTCAGACTTCCACCCTCCAGACCATGGGAAATCAGTGTTGTTTAAGCCACCAAGTCTATGGTATTTGTTCTAGCAGTCCAAGTTGACTGAGACAACAAATGTTCACAGCAGCATTATTCACAATAGTCAAAAGGTAGAAATAACCAAATGTCCATCAATTGATGAAGGAATAAATAAAAAATGGTATATCCATATAATGGCATATTATTTGGCCATAAAAACTAACAAAGTTTTGATATTTTCATCAACATTAATGAACCCTGAAAACCTGCTAAGTGAAAGAAGTCAGTGGCAAAAGGCCACATACTAAATGATCTTATTTATCTGAAATGTCCAAAATACATAGATTCACAAAGACTGAAGTATATTAGTGGTTTCCAGTCTGTGGGGAGGAGGGAAAGGGGAGTGACTGCAAATGCACTTGGAGTTTCTTTGGGGTGGTGAAAATTTCTAAAAATAGACAGTGGTGAACACTGTGAATATACTAAAAACCACTGAATTGTACACTTTTAAAGAGTCAACTTTGTGGCATGTAAGTTATATCTCAACAAAACTGTTATTTAAAAATAAGAATTGGGGCACCTGAGTGGCTCAGTGGGTTAAGCCTCTGCCTTCAGCTCAGGTCATGATCTCAGGGTCCTGGGATCAAGACCCACATTGGGCTCTCTGCTCAGTGGGGAGCCTGCTTCCCCCTCTCTCTGCCTGCCTCTCTGCCTACTTGTGATCTCTCTCTCTGTCAAATAAAGAAAAAAAATCTTGTTTAAAAAATAAGAATCAAGGGACGCCTGGGTGGCTCAGTTGGTTGGGCAGCTGCCTTCGGCTCAGGTCATGATCCCAGCATCCTGGGATCGAGTCCCACATCGGGCTCCTTGCTCAGCAGGGAGCCTGCTTCTCCCTCTGCCTTTGCCTGCCACTCTGTCTGCCTGTGCTCACTCGCTCTCTCTCCCTCTCTCTCTGACAAATAAATAAAAATTTTTAAAAAAGAATCAATAAATCAATTATTAGAGAAAATATAGATAAAGATATAAGAGATCACTTTAAGAGAATATCTAAATATTAATGGCAAAAATAGTCTCAATAGTCTCTGGTCTTGCATAAATATATTATAAGTGATAATACTCTCCAAATTACAGATTATAATATATAAAATCTCTTAATTCAAGTCCAGTTAAGTGGTAATTTATAAAATTTGACAAAATGAAAGCAAACTGTGTTTTAAAAAACAAGAAATACCAAGTGAAATGATGAGGGACTTGGCATGCTACACCTTAAAATGCATTTTCCACAGACTAGAAGAAAATATTTGCAAAAGACATAACTAATAAAAAACTGTTACCCAAAATATAAAAGACCTTTGGGATTCAACAATAAGAAAACAACCTAATTTTAAACCGGGCAAAAGACCTCAATGTAGGGACCTACTTAGCCAGAGCGACTCCATCTCGGTTAAACAGCCATTTTGTTGTTTGTGCAGTAAAGCTTAAACTGACCCCCCCCCCCCAGAGGAACTTACTTAAAAGCAAGTTGGTCAACCAATATGGTCGACCAGTCCCTGACCACAGAGCCCAAATACAAGGACGGGTCAGGTCAGGTGGAGATAACAGAACCCAGAATGCAAGGACGAGTCAGACCAGGTGGAGACAATCTCATTGGCCAGGCTCAACCACATGGCCGTTGCTCTATAAAAGCTAGTCTGTGAAGCTGGGGGTGGTCTCTCTCTCTGTAAGAGATGGCCCCAGTCGGACGGTTTGATTCTCAGTGCTGGCGTGAAATAAAGCTTTGCTTGACCTTCACTTTGTATCAGTCTCACTCCTTTGATCACGGGCCCCATCACTCAATAGATGCTTCACCAAAGAAAATAGACAGATGGCAAATAAGCATATGAAAAGACGCTCAACATTCTATGTCACTGGGGAAATGCAAATTAGAAAAACAATGAGATACCACTACACACCTAGTGGAATGGTGATAATACCAAATGCCGGCAAAGGATTTGGAGCAACAGGAACTCTCATACATAACTGGTGGGAATGAAAATGGTATTCACTTTGCAAGACTGTTTGATAATTTCTTACAAAACTATACATATTCTTCCCACACAATCCAGCAATCATGCTGCTGGTAGTTACCCAAAAGAGTTAAAAATTTATGTCTACAGGGGTGCCTGGGTGGCTCAGTCGGCTAAGTGTCAGCCTTTGGATCAGGTCATGATCCCAGAGTCCTGGGATTGATCCCCTCAGGGACCCCTGCATGGAGCCCCGCATCTGGCTCCTTGCTCATCGAGGAGCTCTGCCTGCTGCTCCACCTGCTTGTGCTCCCTTGCTCTGTCAAATAAATAAAATCTTAAAAAAATTATGTCTATACAAAAACTTACAAATGGATGATTATAGCAGTTTTATTCATAATTGCCAAAACTTGGAGGAAACTAAGATGTTCTACAATAGGCAAATGGATAAATAAACCTTGGTATATCCAGACAATGGAATATTATTCAGCACTAAAAATAAATGAGCTCTCAAGACATGAAAAAACATGGTGGAAACTTACATATACATTACTAAGTGAAACAAACCAACCTAAGAAGGCTAACATATATTTCCAACTATATAATATTTTGGAAAAGGCAAAACTATGGAGACAGTAAAAAGATCAGTGGGTGCCAGGGATTAGAGGAGTGGGAAGGTTAAACAGCAGAGCACAGAGGATTTCTACAGTAGTGAAACTATTTTGTATGATACTGTAATGGTGGATATATGTTATTAAACATTTGTCAAAACTCAAAGAATGTACAACAGCAAGAGTAAATGCTAATGTAAACTGGGAACTTTAAGTGATAATAATGAGTCAATGTAGATTCACCAATTACAACAAATGTACCACTCTTGTGTGAGATGTTGATAATGGGGGAATTGGGGGGTGGCAGGTGGTATATGGGAACTTTCTATATCCTCCATTCAATTAAAAAAAATCTTTAAGTAGTAATTATAAAGCTAAATAGTTCTAAATTAAGAATAAATGATATGACAAGAAGTAAAATAGAAATTCCAGATATAAACCTTAATGTATCAAAAAGCTTAACATAAGTATTAAGAGGAATAAGAAAGTGAAGAGATGAATCATAATTTAATAAATATTGTTAGAATGTTAGTTTTTATTATGAAGAAAATAAAATTAGATATAAATTCATACTTCACAATCAACACCTATCTGCAATATATTAGCCCCTGATGGGTTAAAAATGTTAACTTTGAACACTCCAAAAGTAAGGACTCCTGAGTGGCTCAGTGAGTTAAGTGTCCATCTCTTGATTTCCACTGTGGAATTAAATTATAAATCAATAGCAAATTAGCAATAGGTCCAACGACATGGATGAAACTCAATTGCATTATGCTAAGTGAAAGCAGCAAGGCTCAAAAGACCATGTGTGGCATGGTCTATATGGACCAAAATCTGACCACTATTTGCCAGGGACTCACCTTGAGTGCAGAAGTTGATTACAAAGGAACCAGTGGGAATTTGGGGAGTGATGAAACTCTTTTTTATATCTTTATATTTTTGTATATCTTATATCTTGTGGTTATTCCATGATTGTATGCATTTGTCAAAACTCAAAGAACTGTACACTAAGAAGTATGAATTTGCTGTATGTAAATTATACCTTAAGTTTTTAAATGAAAGGAAGTCAATAGCATTCATATACACAGAAGATACAGTGAATGAAAAACCTCATGTAAAATAGCAAAATAAATAAATGAATAAAATATTTAGAAACAAACTTAACAAGAAATATTCTATATAAGAAAATGTTAAACATTTTTTTAATTTGAATTCAATTAGTTAACATATAGTGTATTATTAGTTTCAGAGGTAGTGGTCAGTGATTCTTCAGTCTTATATAACATGCAGAGTTTATTACATCACATGCTCTCCTTAATGTCCATCATCCAGTTTCTTCAATTTTGTTATTAATTGATTTATATAATTGGCTGCTCCCATGTTCAGGGCATAAATATTTACAATTGTTAGATCATCTTGTTGGATTTTAATTTAATTATGATATAGTGTCCTTCCTCATCTCTCTTTTTTTTAAAGATTTTATTTATTTATTAGGGACGCCTGGGTGGCTCAGTTGGTTAAGCGGCTGCCTTCGGCTCAGGTCATGATCCCGGCGTCCTGGGATCGAGTCCCACATCAGGCTCCTTGCTCCGCGGGGAACCTGCTTCTCCCTCTGCCTCTGCCTGCCACTCTGTCTGCCTGTGCTCACTTGCTCTCTCTCCCTCTGTCTCTGACAAATAAATAAATAAAATCTTAAAAAAAAAAGATTTTATTTATTTATTGGACAGACAGAGATCACAAGTAGGCAGAGCGGCAGGCAGAGAGAGAGGGGGAAGCAGGCTCCCCGCAGAGCAGAGAGCCCGATGTGGGGCTCGATCCCAGGACCTTGGGATCATGACCCGAGCTGAAGGCAGAGGCTTTAACCCACTGAGCCACCCAGGTGCCCCCTTCCTCATCTCTTAATACAGTCTTTGGTTTAAAAATCTAATTTGTCGGGGTGCCTGGGTGGCTCAGTGGGTTAAAGCCTCTGCTTTCGGCTCAGGTCATGATCCCTGGGATCGAGCCCCACATCGGGCTCTCTGCTCCATAGAGAGCCCGCTTCCTTCTCTCTCTCCCTGCTTGCTTCTCTTGCCTACTTGTGGTCTCTGTCTGTCAAATAAATAAATAAAATCTTTTAAAAAAATCTAATTTGTCTGATATAAGTATTGCTACCCAACTTTCTTTTGATGTCCATTAGCATGATAAATGGTATCCACCACCTCACTTTAAATCTGAGGGTGTCTTTGGGTCTAAAATGAGTCTCTTGGGATGCCTGGGTGGCTCAGTAGGTTGGGCATCTGCTTTTGGCTCAGATCGTGATCCTGGGGTGCTGGGATCGAGTCCTGCATTGGGCTCCTTGCTCAGTGGGGAGGCTGCTTTTCTTTCTGCCTGCTGCTCCCTCTGCTTATGCTCTCTCTCTGACAAATAAATAAATAAAATCTTTAAAAGAAAAAATAAAATAAAATGAGTCTCTTGCAGACAGCATATCAATGGGTCTTGTTTTGTTTTGTTTTTTTTATCTAATCAGATACTCTATCTTTTGATTGGGGCCTTCAGCCCATTTACATTCAGAGTAACTGTTGAAAACATGAATTTAGTGCCACTGTATTACCTGTAAAGTCACTGTTTCTGTGTTTTGTTTTTTTCTGGTCTGTGTTACTTCTGTGTTATCTCTTCACTTAAAGGATCCCCTTTAATATTTCTTGCAGGGCTGGTTTAGTGATCACAAATTCTTTTAATTTCTGCTTGTCCTGGAACCTTTTTATCTCTTCTATTCTGAATGACAGCCTTGCTGGATAAAGTACTCTTCGGTGCATATTTTTCTCATTTAGCACCCTGAGTATATCATGCTACTCCTTTCTGGCCTCCCAGGTCTCTGTGAATAGTCCAATATTTCTACCCTATAAGTCAAAGATCTCTTGTCCAGAGCTGCTGTCGGGATTTTCTCTGACTCTGAGATTTGCAAGCTTCATTATTATATGTCAAGGTGTAGACTATTTTTATTGATTTTGAGGGTGGTTTCTGTGTGCCTCCTGGACTTGAATGCCTGTTCCCTTCCCCAGATTAGGAAAGTTCTCATCTATAATTTGCTCCAATATGCTTTCTGCCCCACCCCTCTCTCTCCTCTTCTTCCAGGATCCCAATTATTCTAATATTGTTTCACTTTACAGTATCACTTATCTCTCAGATTCTCCCCCCGTGATCCAGTAGTTGTTTATCTCTCTTTTCCTCAGCTTCTTTATTCTCCATCTGTTTGGTCTTCTATATCACTAAATCTCTCTTCTGCTGCATTTATCCTAGCAGTTAAAGCCTCCATTTTTTTTATTGCATCTCATTAATAGCCTTTTCAACTTCAACTCAATCAGATTTTAGTTCTCTTATTTTTCCTGAAAGAGATCCTCTAGTGTCTTCTATGCTTTTTTGAAGCCCAGCTAGTATCTTTATAATCATTATTCTGAACTCTAGTTCTGACAACTGACTTATATCCAAACTGATTAGGTCTCTGGCAGTCAGTACTGCCTTTTGTTCTCTTTTCTCTTTTTTGAGGTGAGTTTTTCTGTCTTCTCATTCTATCCAGAGAACAGATGAACAAGAGAACAAAATACTAAAATGACAACAATGAGCCCACAGAAATATACACTAAATAAATCAGAAGAGACCTGAAACTGAAAAAAATTAAATGAAAATTTTTAAAAAATATAGAGAGAGGATATAATAGGACAGGTGAAAAGAAGAGAGCAATATACTATATCCTGGATTTATTTTGGTGTGTTTGTTAAAGACACTACATGTGTAACCTTAGATTCGGCAATAGTTTTTTATCTATGAAACCAAACATACAAGTGACAAAAGGAAAAAAAAGGAATATTGGACTTTGCCAAAATGGAAAACTTTTATATTATCCAGCCTTAAAAAGGAAGGAAATCCTAACACATGTTACAACATGAATGCATCTTGGAGACATGAAGCCAAGTGAAATAACCAGATCACAGAAGAACTGTATATTGCACGATTCCATCTATATGAGATACCTAGAGTAGTCGAATTCATAGAGTCAGAAAGTAAAAGGGTGGTTGCCAGGGGCTTGGGGGGGGGTGGGGAGAATATGGAGTTAGTGTTTAGGAATTAGAGTACTTCCCAAACTTCACTTGGGGAAGATGAAGTTCTGAAGATGATGGTGGTGATGATTGCATATCACTGTGAATGCACTTAATGCCATACAACTATACATTTAGAAATGGTTAAAATGATAACTTTTATGTTGTATATATTTTACCACAGTAAAAAAGAAAAATTATCTCTTGTACTTCAAAAAAAAAAAAAGAAAAGAAAAAGAAAGAAAGAAACTACATCCCAAAATTGTAAAGAAAAATCTATCTCTATATATAAATAAATAAAATTAAATATAATGAAAGGATAGAATATAACTGCCAAGAAGAAAATTTTAAAAAGAGTTTTTTTTAAAAAGCTGATAAAATAAGAAATCGTTTGAAAAGGAAAGAGAAAAAATTTAAAATGGAAAGACTAAAGAATCATGAGGGGAAAAAACCCATGAATTTTATATACTATTTTCTCCTAGTGCTGGAGTTTTGCAATTCTGTGTAATTGGTAAACTTGGTCTTAGCTAGATGTTCTCCTGATCTTTGACTGTTGTACTGAATCTTAGGTCCTTTGCCCTGGATGGAATTGTACTGCCCTTGTTGTGGCCAGGTTAAGTTATCGGCTCCCATTTGGTCTCTGCAGGGCTTTTGTTCCCTGAAGGCTTTCCGCCAGCTTTGGAGGATGAGAATGAAAATGGCAGCCTCCCAATCTCCAGTCCCAGAGCCAAGAGTTCAGGGTCCCCCTCCTCAGTGAGCCTTCAGAGAAAAGCAGTCACTCATTCCTGTCTCCCTGGTCTCCGGCTACACTCCATGCTCACCAGCCTATAACAGAATGTTTCTATCTCAGGGACGTGACCCCACTTTGAGTCTCCAAACCCTCCTGTGGCTTGCCCCACGATGCTGCTGTGGGGGTGGGGGAGGGTTGATCTCGCTACGGTTCTGCCACTTTCTGGGCCCCTGCTTGGAAATTGGTTGCTGGACTGTGTCATGGTTTGCAGATTATGGAAACCCCAAGCTGAGAGCTCCACTCCCGGGCTCACTGTTAGTAGCTGGCTTTCCTGTGCCAATACCTGGAAGCTATGTCACCCTCGGGCACCCCAGGTCTTTCTGTGACCCCAGGGATCCTGCGACCACACTGTCCCACCCAGGATTACACCCGCTTTGTCCCCTGAGCAGTTTGAAGGCAGGAACGTCCCTCACCAGAGCAGACTGCTAAAAGTTCCAATTTTGTGCTCCACTCCTATATCACTTGCTGGTAGCCACCTTATGGAGGCTCTTGCCCCCCAAGGTCTATCTTCTGATATAGTGCCTGGGATTCACTTCTCTGCACTTCTACCTTGCAGAAAGTTGTTGTTTTTCTATTTGTAGAATTATAGCAGTTCTTTTCTTGGATCCGCAATTGAGTTCACAGGTATTCGGAATGATTTGATAGCTATCTAGCTGAATAACTGGGACCAGATGAAAACTAAGGTCTCCTACTCCTCCACTATCTTGGAAAGACCTATATAAACACTCCTTAAAGACACAGAAGTAACCCTGAACAAAGAAACGACATCCTTGGGATGCCTGGGTGGCTCAGTTGGTTAAGCTTCTGCCTTTGGCCCAGGTCATGGTCCCTTCCTGGGATCATGTCCAGTATCAGGCTCCTTGCTCAGTGGGGAGCCTGCTTCTCCCTCTGCCTGCCACACTCCCTGCTTGTGTTCTCTCCCTCTCTCTCTGACAAATAAAGAAATATTAAAAAATTAAAAAAAAAAAAAGAAATGGCATCCTTTGTTCCTGGTTAGAACATCTCAACACCATCTCAAGATGTCAGCTATCTGTAATTTATAAATTTAATGCAAATCCAATGTAAACCTCAGTGAGCTTTTTATGCCACTGATCATAAATCAGAAGTCAGTCCCAAAGTTCATAAGTAAAGATAAGCAGACAAGAACAGCTAGGAAAACAGCAGGAAGGAAGGGCTCTTAGGGGAACTAGCCCTGACATTAGAATATATAATAAAGTCTCTGCAACAGATGAATAAACATGTCAATAGAACATAAGTTCCAGAAACAGTCAAAATACATATAAAAATCTAGTAAGTGATAAAGGTGGTATCTTGGGCTGTGCTAATCTTTTTAATAAACAGTGTTAGGACACCTGGATACCCATTTGGAAAAAAGATAAAATTTGATCCATGCTTCAAATCATAAGCAAAAATAAACTCCAAATGTATCAAAGATCTAAATGTGAAAAATAAACCATTACAAATAAAATGGGTGACCATAACCCAGGTGATGGGGAAAGTTATTAAAATATGACCAAAATTCCAAATGCAATAAAATAAAAAATTGGTAAATTTTACTTAAAAAAAGGGGGGGCACCTGGGTGACTCAGTGGGTTAAGCATTAGGTCATGTGATCTCAGGGTCCTGGGACTGAGCCTCCCTGCTCAGCCAGAAGTCTGCTTCTCTCTCTCCCTTTGCCCCCGCCCCCCTCATGCTTTCTCTTTCTCTCTCAAATTAATGAATAAAATCTTTTTAAAAAGTTTTTACCATAAAATAGAAACTGTTTGTATGGGAGAAAAAGCCACCATAAGCAAACTCAGAAAACAAATGACAAACTGAAAGGAAATAGCCATAACATATATCACAGATAAAAGATGACCATCCCTAATGTATGAGGAACTTTTAAAAGTGAAGGGGAAAGAGACCAAAGATTCCATGGAAAATGATGCCCTGCACTCACTCTCTACCGGGAAAAGTCAGGGTGGTAAGCTCCTCCCCAGGGACAGGGGGTTAGAGGGCTGTGGGGTCTCCCCCAGCCCAGTCCTGCAGTGTCCCACGCCGCCCTCCGCACTCCCACCCATGGTGCTGCTCACCATTCCTCTAAGCAAGAACACCAGCCAGCCGGACATGCTGCTCAGTTGAGGCGGACCTCACGCTCTAGGCCTCCGGATCTCCTAGGCTCTGTACACAGTGGCCCAGCCACCAGTTCCTGAGCAAGTTCTTCGAGTGTGGGGTGTTGGGCTTCCGGCATCTGGGCCCAGGGGAGCAGGGTGTAGTCCTCCCCAGCTCCACTCCTCCACTCATGGGGCCCCAGCCCCACCCAACAGGCTCGTGCCCTTTCTTTCACTTTCTTTTCTCTGCAAATCACTGTTCCCTAGGTTATGCTTTTCAGACCTCAAAAACAGCTGCCTCAAGATCTATCACCCAGGGGCTCCTGGGTGGCTCAGACATTCCAGCCTTCAGCTCAGGTCAGGGTCCCAGGGTCCTGGGATTGAGTCCCGAATCGCCGTCCCTGCTCAGGGGAAAGCCTGCTTCTCCCTCTTTCACTCCCCCTGCTCCTGTTCTCTCTCTCCCTCTGTCTCTGTGTCAAATAAATAAATAGATAAATAAATCTAAAAAAAAAAAAAAAAGATTATCTCATCCATTTGAGACAGACGTTGCTGTCAAATTTTGGGTCCAAATTCTGGGCTCTGGGATTCTTCAGGTGTGTAACCCCAGTCAATTAAATCTGTCAGTGGGCATAGCTACCTCGTATTATCATGGGGATTAAATGAGGCAAAGTCTGAAATACTCTTTGGATTTCTTTCCCTAAATGAAAACAGGTACTAATGTAGATCTGGCATAAAAGCAAAGCGGCAGTAAAGGCGGACTTTTGAAAAGGAGTTTGGGCAACCTGTATACTCAACGTGGGTAACTGATGAGAGTTTAATAAACAGCGTGGGTAACTGATGAGAGTTTATAAACAGAATTACCTTTGTAAGTGGAGGCAAAGGGCTAAGAGAAACCTTAGAGAAATAGTGAAGCAGCCCCCCTTCCCTTCTCCCTTCCCCTTCCCCTCCTTCCCCTCCCCTTCCGCCCTCCCTTTCTCCTCCCCTTCCCTTCTAGGCTAAAGGGGAAAGGAAAGAGTGTGTACTGAACCTTTTCTTTTATCTGAGGGCAAGTTCAGCAGTTGGAAAGGAGTATAAGCTTTATTCAGGAGGCTGGCCTCCTGGGGAGAAGGCTGACTCTTGCCCAAAAATCAACTTAGAGGTTTCTTTATTAAGAAAATTTCAGGCAGTTAATGAGTAAAAAGGGGATCATAGTGGTTTGTAGTACTGCTCGATTGCATGCAGACTCAGTGGTGCCAACTACAGACATTATCAGGGTGTTCCAAAGCTGTGTATGGAGGGTGGAGGGTGTGGCTGGCGCAGGAGGTTGTGCAAGAGGATTTGGTTCCGAGTCGTTCTAGGAAACAATGCTTTATTTATAGACACACAAAAGAAGTTTTAGTTAATCACGTGGCTTAAATGTGCTAAAGGTTAGACTACTAAATTGGCCAGAGGAGCGTAGGTGGTGGCTTCAAACCTGGTAAGAGCCATTTACCCATAGGAGAGAGCCATTCCAGGGAAGCCATGGCTGCTTTTTGGAGACAGCAAGGGAAGTAGGTTTCCCACATAAGTTCCCACTAGCTCCCCCTACCTTCCTATCTCTTGCTGGTACTTTCCACTGCAGAACTCGACCAGCAATCCGGGCATAGCACGGAGCTTATGCAGTCTCAAGGTGGTGGATTTTGATATCACACCTGCATTAATAAAGGTATGTGTAAGTATTAGGAACACAAGGAAATAAGGGATTCAAAATCTGAAGACAAGATTGAAGGAAAATTTCCATAGTAGTGACATTCCCGTGAGACCTAGAATGAAGAGTAGGACGTTTCTAAGTGGAAAACGAGGCAGAGGGGTATTCTAGAAAGGACAGGTAGAGCAAAGGCCAGAAGAAACTGGTAGTCTGGTGTGAGTGGACTGTAGGGGCTTGGTGGAGAGGAAGGGGCATGAGGTGAGCAAAATAGAATGAGAAATGCCTAATGGCCATACTGTGTCATTTGAACTTTACATTCCATGCCCGTGGTCCTGAAAATGTGGTGCCCAGACCACCAGCATCAGCATCACCAGGAACTTATCAGAAATGCAAATTCTGGGCCCAATCTCACATCTACAGGGTTAGAAACTGGTGGGGGTAGGGGGTGGGGAGTGGATCTTAGCATTCTGTGTTTTATTGAGCTCTCCAGTGATTCTGACCCAAGATGAAGTTTGCTCTAGGCATCAGGGAGTGACTGAAGGCATATTTCAGAGAAACGATGAGATTGGAGGTATTGTTTCTCTTTTATTTTTTTAAATATATTTTAAAAAATTATTTATTTATTTTAGAGAGAGAAAGAGGGGTGGAGGGAGAGGGAGAAAGAATATGAAGCAGCACAGAGCCCGACATGGGGCTCGATCACACGACCCTGAGATCACAACCTGGGCTGAACCCAAGAGTCGGACACTTTACCGACTGTGCCACCCAGGCACCCCAGAGCTATTGTTTTACAAAAGGCAGTTTGAAGTATAAGGAAGGGGGGGATGGGGACAGAGAAATTCTTTAGAGGTGAGATTCTGGTGAAAGAACTATGAAGATGCCAACTGTGCAGTGAGATTTGAAATGAAGGAGAGACAGGGCTGGTGATAATGGATATGCAGGAAGCAGGACAGGGAGAAGTCAAAGGTGCCACTGAAGGCCACATTTTAATATAATATAATATACATAATATATTTAATGTAATATACCATAAATGTAACAGGTTTTACGTTGTCTGGTGTTTTCCCAGGAAATAAAACTGGATTTCCTCCTCTGTGAAGAAAGACGTTCAAACAAAATGCTTCCTACAGTCTCTTTCAACACATATGCCAAACGAACGAAGCTGCTGAGTGACGTGCTAGATCTTTTCAAGGCTCTCTCTGGCCAGGGTGGGAAGCTGCATGGCCCTGCATTGCTTCTTAGTGTGCCTGGCTTCCCTTTTTGTTCATACTTACTAACTTCCCTGACCTGGGCTTGCATCCCCCCCCCCAAAATTGTTAACAATTGATCTTTGCCTTAAGGCTCTGTGCTTTGGCGAACTCGGGACCCCAATCAGTAGTAAAGGAAATTGTGCCCAACTCCCATAGGGAAATCAAAGCAAAAACAGTACTTATCCATAAGGTAAGTGTAAAGAAGCCCAACAAAAGGTTCTGTTTTTCTCCTAAGGACTGCCTTAGTGCTCTCTGTATTGTGATTTATTGTAAGAAATGTATATTTGGTGGTCATCCCTCTTTCTGGCACAGAGCTCCTAAAATCCTTGCAATTTCCTAATGGCTGAGAGGGATAAAGTTGTCTTTTGTTAGTGAGAGGACCTAAGGATGGTTGCCAGAGGAATCAACTACATGATTGGATGGTTGGAACTTTCAGTCCCAACCCCTGACCTCTGAGGAGGCGGGGAGGGTGGAGGTTGACTTCAACCACAAATGACTGGAGATTTGATCAATCGTGCCTACGTTTTGAAGACTCCATAAAAACCTGGAAAGGATGGGGTTTGAATAGCTTCCAGGTGAGTGAACAGGTGGAGATTTGGGTATAGTGGTTTGCTTGGAGGCCGTGGAAGCTCCATGTCCTTTACCCACACCTTGCCCTATGCATCTTTTCCATCTGGAAATCAATGAGTCATATGCTTTTATAATAAACCAGTAATGTAATGAATAAAAAACTGTTTTCCCAGGTTCTGTGAGCTGCTTTAGCAAATTAAGCAAACCCAAGGAGGGGGTTATGGAGGACCAGAGATTTACAGCCATTCAGCCAGAATCACAGGTAACATCCTACGCTTGCTTTTGGGATCCAAAGTAGATGGCAATCTTGTGGGGATGCAGCCCCGTTAGCCTGTGGAATCTGATGCTATCTCTGAGTAGAGTATGCCAGAATTGAGTTGAATTATAGGACCCCCAATTGGTGTAAGAGAATTGGTTGCATGTATGGAGGGGAATTGGATGCAGAAGACTTCTATCTTTAGAAAAACATCGAATATCTTAATTTCAGTTCTCTTTTTCCTTCGGAGAGAAGGTGCCCTGATTTGCTGGTACCCAGTGAGCTGTCTGGGTAATCCAGCACTGATGTTGGAAAGAGGAAAAAGAAACTCTAGGAGCAAGGAGGAGACAAATGCTATTTGATAGGGTATGGCATCCATTTTCTCTAGAAGGAGAGAAGAGATGAATCCTGTAGCCTACTTTTATCTTATGATACCCTTTGTGTTAAGGAGAAAAAATATTAAGGAATGTGATTTTCACAGCTGAAATTGACGGTAGTGAAGTCAATCCTATTACATTTTACTGCGATACTACTTAGCAAATAGCTACACACAAAATCAACAGCAAACATCTGCTCACGTGGTATATTGCTGTACATTGGTGGTGGTGTACAGAACTCCCAGGATCTCATCCTAAGGGAAGAGAAAGAAGGAGTATGGGGAGGAACATAGACAATCTCTTCTCTTTTTTTTTTTAAAGATTTTATTTATTTATTTGTCAGAGAGAAAGAGAGAGAGAGAGAGAGAGAGAGAGCACAGGCAGACAGAGGCAGAGGGAGAAGCAGGCTCCCTGCTGAGCAAGGAGCCCGATGTGGGACTCGATCCCAGGACGCTGGGATCATGACCTGAGCCAAAGGCAGCTGCTTAACCAACTGAGCCACCCAGGCGTCTCGACAATCTCTTCTTATATGGATATAACTTTCTCTCTTTCTTTGTAAGATTTTATTTATTTATTTATTTATTTATTTATTTAATTTGCAAGAAAGAGAGAGTAAGCAGGGGTGGGGGAGGAGAAGAGGGAGAGGACAAGCAGACTCCTTGCTGAGCTTGGAACCCTACTCGGGGCTCCATCCCACAACTGAGAGGTCATGACCTGAGCCAACATCAAGAGTCAGACACTCAACTGACTGAGCCACCCAGGTGCCCCTATTTAAAGCAGATACAGATGATAATACCTTCCACAGAATGAGAGCAGTAATCCAAAGGCTCACCGACCAGTCTCACCATGAAACTTTCCTTTGCACACACATTGCAGCCAAGGATCTGGAACTTAGCAGGACCCAGACTGTAGCTTTTCTGAAGCAAATCCAGCTAAAAGATCATAGACACAAAACTATCATAACAGTAAAGACTTTAATGAATCATCAAAAACTAAATGTATAATCTGATTTTTTTTTTTAAATGACCTGTCACTTAACTTAAGCTTCCTTAGCTCTCTGGACAAATGAAAAGATTCTGGGTTTTTAAATTCTTCAAACAGGATGTCCTTGGAAGAAATCTACTTTGAGTACTGTGCAGGAATGCATTTCTGAAAGAAGCACAAAAACATGGGAATTCCTCATTCAGCTCCAGGCAGAAGTCCCCTCTAGGAGGCAGGGTAACTCTGGGGTGGGGAAAGCCTTAGGGCCAGACTATCTTCTTCAAATCCCAGCACTTCTACTTATAAACTATGTGACCTTTGTCAGCGTACTTACCCTCTCTATGCATCAGTTTTCTCAGTTACAAAATGGGGATAATATTAACAGTATTAATCACAGATATAAAGCTCTTATAAGGAGGACAAAATAAATCCATAATAAATATTAGCTATTACCATCTGATTAACAAATGCAGACATGTGTGTATGTGTATCTTTAGGAAAAGAAAAAGACTTATTTTTCATCTTCTTTGGTGAGGGGCTGGGACATGGATAGCCAGATAATTTGCTAGTAGGATTTTCTTCAGACTTAGAGAACCACTTAAAAGTACGTTTTGACATGCTATATTTCCCTAATAGTAGGCTCAACTACAACCTTGTCTCTTGTCTACAGAGAGTATCATGGAGAGACTTTAAGGGCGAAAACAGGACTTGGTGGGACTTTTTAGTAAAAAGCATGGAAAAACTACTATGGTGGAGGCTACACTACTGAGGAAATGATGGTCTATGGAAACTAAAACTAATTTATTTGTTGAACTGGAAGCAGGAAATACTTAAAAAGTACAGTAATATCCATAGGGAAAAAATGTTCAGAAATATTTTTGGTAGCATTAGTATGACAGGGAAAATGCACCCCATATAGCAGATTTTAAGAATCAGGAGGGAGCAAGGGCAAATTAGAGGCTGGTCAACGTTCAGAGTTGAGAGTTCAGAGGCTAAGTGTTCTGGAGTAAGAAACTCAAGTTTTCCAAATCAGTGGTGAGGTCTCCAGAAATGGCTTCCTAACTCTAGCCTCTGTCAAAGATTTAGGGAACATATATCCCTCTGCTGGGCTATTAGCAGTCTGGGCAGGCAGCAAAAAATTATGAAGTACCAACTGTGTATCAGGCTCTGTACTGTGAAAAATAGTAGCCTTACTCCATTTATTACCAAAGGTTGCCCAATCTCTGCTTCTTGCCACTTTTCTGGCTATGAGGGAGGGAGGGAAATGTGTGTTTCTACTTTTCTATAACCAAAGCCCCTCCCCCCAGGCCCCCTTCACATTAGGATTTTACTTTTAGGGTACTTAAGGAACAAACAAAAAACCAAAAGTCTACCTCAGAGATGGCAATAAAAAGAGGATTGATAGACAGCTACTATTTCAAATTAAGAACACAGAATATGATTTCAGAACCACAGCACTCCCTCTACCCCCACCAAAGATGACCCAAGAATGAGGCCTAACACCTACAAAACCACACAAATCTTTGGAGCTTTTATCTTCCATTAAAAGTAACACTCCAGAAATGATAGACTAGCACATTCTCACTCTTACACAGACCACTTCTTAAGACAAATTTTTTTAAAAGATTTATTTATTTGACAGAGAGAGAGAGAGAGAGCGCAAGCACAAGCAGGGGGAGTGGGAGAGGGAGAAGCAGATTCCCCGATGAGCAGGGAGCCTGACTCAGGGTTCCATCCCCAGACACTATGTCATGACCTGAGCCTGAAGGAGATGCTTAACTGACTGAGCCACCCAGGTGCCCCATTGAGATGAAATAATTTTTTAAATTTCTTTTCAGCGTAACAGAATTCATAGTTTTTGCACCACACCCAGTGCTCCATGCAATGCGTGCCCTCCATAGTACCCACCACCAGGCTCCCCCAACCTCCCACCCCCAACCCCTTCATCACCCTCATGTTGTTTTTCAGAGTCCATAGTCTCTCATGGTTCACCTCCCCTTCCAGTTTCCCTCCACTCCCTTCTCCTCTCCATCTCCCCATGTCCTCCATGTTATTTGTTATGCTCCACAAATAAGTGAAACCATATGATAATTGACTCTCTCTGCTTGACTTATTTCACTCAGCATAATCTCTTCCAGTCCCGTCCATGTTGCTACAAAAGTTGGGTGTTCACCCTGAGATGAAATAATTTAAAAAGTGTTTCTTCAACTGTGTCTTTTGAAAGCTTGGCTCAAGACATCCCTCCAGTTGTCTTCTTACTCAATTCCTTTATTTTTCAGCTCCCATTTGACACGTTTCAGGTAATCGGGATCAGGATAGCCATACCTGCAGAAGGAAAAAGCTCCTTAGTTTCTTCACAAACGGTCTTGAGGAATCTGTACAGTAGATCCCTCATATTAACATTCAGTGTTGCAAACATTCAAAAACAAGACGCAAGCAGATGAATTACAATCACTTGTAAGTGTGCAGATATGAGTCATTTAGTTGATAAGTGAGCCTAGCTCTCTGCCCAGGATCTGCCTTCTAATAAGAATTTGTTTTTAATTTTCACCTCATGGTAAGCAGTGACTCTCCTAAAGTCATACTACACTATATATTATGGAGGGTAATCATAATCTACAGGAGAATTTTCTAATTTGGGAAATCTTCAAAATTCTCAGGGCACATTCCCTTTTGGACACTAAGGGTTTGAGGCATTCTGCTTGAATTTCATAAAGAGCAAGTAAAGACAATTTGATTACCTATAATACAACTTCCACCACCATTAACTGAGACTTTTCCTAGAGTACTATTGGCCAAGTGATTTTAGGATCTCTATGGACCATTGGGAGGGGAGGGTAAAATAAAGTGTGATTTTAAAAGAAGGCAAAGTAAATAACATCGCTAGGATCTATCTTCCAAACAGACAGGAAATCCCAAATTAAATCACCTTAGATACCATTCATCCTATATTTTGAAGTTCCCTCCCTTTAATGCAGAATTTAGTAACTGTGTGACACTTTGTGGTTTGGAGGGTAGAAGGTGATAGAACTAATATTTCTGCTTTATATTATCATTCCAGAATAGCATCTCTCAAAATACTTTACTGTAGTTAAGAAGTGAATTCAGTAAAGTTGCATGATACAAAATTTATATATTACAAATCAGTTATATTTCTATACACTAATAACAAAGCAGAAAGAGAAATTGGGAAAACAATCTCATTTACAATTGCATCAAAAAGAATAAAATACCCAGGAATAAATTTAATCAAGAAGGTGAAAGAGCTGTACTCCAAAAACTGAAATTTGATGAAATAAATTGAAGATGACACAAACAAATGAAAAAATACACCATGCTCATGGATTGGAAGAATTACTATAGTTAAAATTTCCTTACTACCCAAACCAATCTACAGATTCAATGCAATCTCTCTCAAATTACCAATAGTATTTTTCATAGAACTTCGACACTTAATCCTAAAATTTGTATGGAATCACAAAAGACCCCAAATAGCCAAGCAATCTTAAGAAAGAGGAACAAAGCTGGTGACGTCACAATTCCAGATTTCCAAGCTATACCACAAAGCTATAGTAATCAAAACAGCATGCTACCAGCACTAAAACAGACCTAGATCAATGGAGCAGAACAGAGACTTAGAAATAAACCCACATTTATATGGTCAATTCATCTACCACAAAGGAGATAATAATATATAATGGGAGAGGCAATCTCTTCAATAATTGTGTTGGGGAAACTGGATAGCTACATGGAAAAGAATAAAACTGGACCACTTTCTTAAACCAGACACAAAAATAAATTCAAAGTGGATTAAAAACCTAAATGTAAGGTTTGAAACCAGAAAATTCCTCAAAGAAAACATAGGTAGTAATCTCTTGGACATTGGTCTTAGCAACTTCTTTCTGGATATGCTCCTTGGGCAAGAGAGACAAAAGTAAAAATGAACTATTGGGACTACATCAAACTAAAAAGGTTTTGCAATAAAACAAAAAGGCAATCTACTAAATGCAAGAAGATACTTGCAAACAATAAACCTGATAAGAGGTTAATATCCAAAATATATAAAGAACTCATTGTAGCTCAACACCAAAAACCCCACAAATAACCTGATTTAAAAATGAGCAGGGAATCTGCATAGACATTTTCCATAGAAGATATAACATTTGTATGGAATCACAAAATGAATGGAATCATTTGATGGCCAACAGACACATGAAAAGATGCCCAATATCACTAATCATCAGGGAAATGCAAATCAAAGCCACAATGAGATATCACTTCACACTTAGTATCAAAAAGACAAGAAACAAGTGTTGGCAATGACGTGCAAAAAAGGGAGCCCTCATGTATTGTTGATGGGAATGTGAATTGGTGCAGGCACTGTAAAAAACAGTATGGAGGTTCCTCAAAAAGGCAAAAATAGAAATACTGTATAATCCAGTAATTTCACTGCTGGGTATTTACCCAAAGAAAATCAAAGCACAGTTCTAAAAGATATACGCACCCCTATGTTTAATGCAGCATTATTTACAATACGCAAGCTATGGAAGCAACCTGAGTGTCTATCTATAAATAAATGGCTTAAGAAGATTACATATATAATATATATATAAAATATACATTTATATATATGTGTGTGTGTGTGTATACACACACATGGTCCATATAATGTAATAATACTAAGCCATAAAAAAGGGTGAATTCTTGCCATTCACAACAACATAGATAGACCTAGAGGTTATTATGCTGGGTGAAATAAGTCAGAGGACCCAAACCGTATGACTTCACATATATGTGGAATCTAAAATACAAAACACACACACACAGAAACAGTCTCATAAATATAGAGAACTGGTAGTTGCTAGGGGAAGGGGGCTAGAGGTTGGGAGGATAGGCAAAAGAGGGGAAGGGGACTAAAAGATACAAACCTCCAGTTGTAGAATAAATGACAGATGGTAACTACACTTACCATGGTAGGCACTGAGTTAATGTACAGAATTGTCAAATCAACTGTTGTACACCTGAAACTCATGTAACATTGTAGTCAACTTTACTTAAAAAAATACCACTGCTATAAAGTCTCCTTCTAGCCACCCTCTCAAACTGCCATACTTTACAACCTCTAAATCCCATTTAACAATCATTATGTTTCAGAAGTTTCTCACATTTGTGGTCCCCCAAACGGAGACGTTTTGTGGTGGATATCATTCCATGTAATGACACTGGAGATTCCTAGCATTCGAGAATCCCCCACTGTGAAAATCAGCTTTTGATCAAAGGCTCTACGAAGCAGTCTCAAAACCTCATTTCCTTCCTCATTATCAGGCAAGTAAGCACGTCTTTGTAATCCAGAGTATTTCTTTCCTGGGTTTGGGTGCTCTTTCTGCATGAAGACAAGAAAATAACACATGAAAACACTCCCAAGTCTAAAGTTTACTATACAGATAAATGTGCTAATTTGCAGATAGAGCAAATAAAAAACAAAAAAAAATTTTTTTTGGAGGTTTGCACTTATTCCCAACAATTCATATTTCTCTCTTTGCCTAAATTCATGCTGGAAACACTATCCATCTTCTGACTTGCCCTAGTCTTTTTTTTTTTTTTTAAGATTTTTTATTTATTTATTGAACAGAGAGAGAGAGATCACAAGTAGGCAGAGAGGCAGGCAGAGAGAGAGGGGGAAGCAGGCTCCCCACTGAGCAGAGAGCCCGATGTGGGGCTTGATCCCAGGACCCTGGGATCATGACCTGAGCTGAAGGCAGAGGGTTAACCCACTGAACCACCCAGGCGCCCCTGACTTGCCCCATTCTAACACAAAATCACCACCTGCTTTTTCTCTGCCTTAACAGACACAAAAGATACCTAAGTTACAAGCAAACATTGCTGCCTTTATTACTGATATTATTCTTATTCCCATTTAAAGCCCTTGCACATGGAAATATACACGAAATAATTCCCTGGGATATTCAGTAATCGGCACCAGGACAGTCTCTTGCTCTGCTAATTGTAGCATATTGAAAAGAAACACATGTACCTCAGAAACACTTACTGTTTGTATGCCTCCTTTCATATTATAAGTAATCACAATGGAGCCACAGGATTCATAACCTGGAAGTGAGTCTTTTAGGATGGTGACAGTCATGGTTCCCTCTGGCTGATTGCCTTTCTGGATACCATAGGAAGTCAGGCACACTGGACAGACCGGTTTATAGGAAAAAGCTTTGTTGATACAAGAGGTGCAGAATGCGTGCTTACACTTCGATAGTACTTGTTTGTTACTAATGATGTCAATACAGATGCTACATATGTCCTCTTCCTTCTCCGCTCCTGACGCCCCAGAACTGGCAGAGTGCTGGAATGTCGAGAGAGCTATTTTTGAGTCATTACTATCAATGTCCATGCGTGTTTCTTGGTCCTCATTCTTTTGATCTCCAGCTAACAGGGACATTCCTACTTTTTTAAAGATATACTGCTTTGCCTTTGCAAGGTGATTTGGCAACCCAATCAAAGTCATTGACTCTTGATTTAGTACAAAGTGTACATGCGGATGGTTTTCTCTGAAGTCATCTGCAAACTCGGTCTGATGTAAGTGCTTTCTCTCTTTGCCCAGAGGTTTCAGTGAAAGAACTTCTCTCATCAGCTGGCTTGACACATATTGATAGGCATCGATGAAACTGGAATAAGCATGGGCAGACAGATCGAATTCCTTGTCCTTAGGTTCAAAGAGAATGTGGATTTTCTCACTGTCTCCCCAAACCTCACAACGAGTATTGTACTTTTCTTCTAACTCTGTCATCTCCTGGAGTAATTCAGCTTTTACAAGCATATAGTGAGCCATGTCAACTTCAATTCCATTCATCAGGCATGTGGGAGTCGATATTTTCACAGGTCCCATGACAAGACTTTCAGAGGCTTTTAGGTCAAAAAAATACCTGGCAGCGAAAATGTCATCTTGGGTCCCAAGGATAGTTAATTCTCCTCCTTTCTCCTTTATAAGGAGCTTTGTAAATCGTTGATTCAGTTCCCGCTTGATCTTATTTGCCTGTTCACTGTCTGCAAAAGCAACACATTTCTGCTCCAGAGATCCCACAGTTTTCTGAAATTCACTGACAAAAGACTCTCTAGCAGCTTGGAGATCACCTGATGGATTGGAGGTGAAGTCTAAATAGACAGTATTCGGAGAACTCTCCTGAGTTACTATTTTAATTTTTACACCAAATCTTTTCTGTATCGAGTCTATTTTATCAGGATAGGTATACTGGAAATACTCAAAGAAAAGCAAGGGAGTTTCAAGACGGTTGCTTTCGTCTTCTGCCTTGGTTTTTGGTTCCAAGGGAGAAATACAGCTGTTCTGGTTCTGCTGATGAAGTGGCTTCCTCTCCATTGTCAAAGGGGAAGATTCAAATTTACACCCACTTTCTTGGAGTTGCTTATTCAAGAAGTGATGTATTTTTTCAATATCTCCGAAGGTGCCACACACCTTCTCAATTCCATCGTCCCCTTCCATCTTTTTGACCTTGGGGCAGATAGTGGTTACGTGTTCCCTCTGCTCTTTAGAGAACAGCTTACAGTTCAGGTCCGCTGTGACGCTAAGAAAGATCTGAAATTTTAAAAGGAACAAATAAAATCTCTCGGACGTCAGCCCTCCAGTCTCCTATCGAGACAAAGTCTATTATACTGAGTGAAATAAGTCAAGCAGAGAGAGTCAATTATCATATGGTTTCACTTATTTGTGGAGCATAACAAATAACATAGAGTACATAGGGAGATGGAGAGGAGAAGGGAGTTGAGGGAAATGGGGGGGAGATGAACCATGAGAGACTATGGACTCTGAAAAACAACCTGAGGGTTTTGAAGGGGCGGGGGGTGGGAGGTTGGGTAAGCCTGGTGGTGGGTATTACGGAGGGCACGTATTGCATGGAGCACTGGGTGTGGTGCATAAACAATGAATTCTGTTACACTGAAAAGAAATTTTTTTTAAAGGGGCGGGGCGCCTGGGTGGCTCAGTTGGTTAAGCGACTGCCTTCGGCTCAGGTCATGATCCCGGAGTCCTGGGATTGAGTCCCACATCGGGCTCCCAGCTCCATGGGGAGCCTGCTTCTCCCTCTGACCTCCCTTCTCATGCTCTCTCACTCTGTCTCTCTCTCTCAAATAAATAAATAATATCTTAAAAAAATTTTTTTTAGTAAATAAAAATTTAAAAAAAAAACCACCCTAGGTTTCAGAAGCCTAGGTAGCTCAGTTAGTTAAGCAACTGCCATGGGCTCAGGTCATGATCCCAGACTCTCAGGATCGAATCCCACATCAGACTTACTGCTTGGTGGGGAGTCTGCTTCTCTTTCTGACCCTCCCCTCGTCTCATGCTCTCTCTCCCCCTCTCAAATAAATAAATAAAATCTTAAAAAAAAAAAAAAAAAAGACAAAGTCTAGAGACCAGAGAAACAACCAGAGGGTGACTGCTTTCAAATCCTTTTGGCAGAGGGTACAGCAGGCTATAGCCTAGAGGTTCCCAGCTCCTTCTGCCCATTAGAATCACCTGGAGAATTACAACAAAAGAAAAGCAAACGAACAAAAAAGCCAAGGCCCAGGTCCATCTCTAGAGATTTTGTTGTAAATATAGAGCCTGGGCATGAGCGTATTTAAAAAGTGATGTGGACACAAAGTCTGGATTCTAGAGCCGTCCTCTATGTCCACTATTGGGGAATGGGGTAGAGGGAAGGTACATCGGCTTTCTGGGCAAGTTGCTACGGTTCTCAAAAGAGTCTATGAGCTTCAAGGGAAGCTATAAATCTGAAGAGGATATGTTTTCCTATTTGCTGCTTTTTTCTCATCTTCAGTTCCCCTCCCCTTTTCAAAAAAACTAAATACCTAACTGCATGCCGTATTCTTGGGCCCTCTAAGTCCTGTCCTTTAGAAGCTCAAATATAGGACAGAAACACCAGATTAAGCTAAAAAGAACAGATGCATACTGAATGTAACAGAAAAGCAAGATTTCTCTGTTTTGTTTTCCTCATGGGTTTTGTACATGCTACTTCCTTTGCATACAACATCCTTCATCTAGCTCATCCTTCAAATGTTGCCCAAATCCAGCCACCTCTTACACCTCCATCAGGACCACCCAGAGTCTGAACCCCTATCATCTTGCTCCCCTCCTGCTGAAACCCCTCCTACCTGGGCTCTCACTTTGTTTCCACTTTGGCCCCTCCCCTCAGTCCTCCACACAGCAGCCAAAGTGAGCCTCCAGAAATATAAACCAGATCACCCCACTCCCTTGGCTCAAAACCATAAGATGAATCCCCCCCTAAGATTGAAGTTATATTCCAAAGTTCCTGCCTTCATCTCCCAAAGACCTGACTTCTGGCTACCTCTCCAAGTTCCTCTCCTGTCATTCTCTCCCTCCCCTCCTGCCTTCTAGCCACAATGGTCTCCCTCCTTGAAGCCCCTGGGCTTCAGGATAGAAGCTCCTGTCTCAGGGCCTTTGCACTTGTGCTTCCTTCTGCCTCAAACATTCTTACCTCACTTAGCTTGCTCCCTTACTTCATTCATGTCTCTACTCAGACAGTACTTCATCTGAGAGGTTTTTCCTGATATCTTATTTAAAATAATGGCCTGGAAAAAAAAATAAAACAATGATGTCATTGTTTATCATCTATCCTGTCTTATTCTTATCCCTAGCACTTATCACGGGCAAACATTTTATTATATATCTATTTTTTTAAACTATTGTTATCTGTTTCCCTCACTAGAATGTAAGGTCCCTGAAAGCAGGGTCTGTGATCCTGGCTATATTCCCAGCTCCTGTGACAGTGCCTGGCACACAACAGGAAGTTGATATGGATTTGTCAAATGACTACATGGCTGGCTACTTCTCATCACTCAAGTCTCAGGCCAAATGTTACCTCCTCAGAGAAGTTGTCTCTGATGTCTGGTCAGAAGCAGCACCACTCCTTCCCCTTCCTCACTTTGGCCCTGTCACCCTCTAAGTCCAAACCCTATCCTATTTTCTTCTTAGCACATATCACTGCCTGAAACTGTTTCTTTTGTTTACTTGCTTGTTGTCTTTCTATGTACCTCCCCACCCAGCAGGGACTTTGTCTATTGTGTTCACTTCTGTGTCCCCATGCCCAGAAGAGGGCCTGCCTCCTAGTATGTCATCAGCAAGTGGTGGTCAGATCAATAGTGAAAGGTATTGTGAATGGAGAGGAAGGTGCAGGAACATACCCCTCCCGCCTCCTTCTTTCAAACCTTACCTTTTGCAGACAGGAATCCATAACCTCAGGAATATGTTCTTCCTTTTGATGCTTCTCACCAGACCTTATCCCTTCCTGTGACTGTGGCAACAAAGATGTTCTGGGTCTCACATTCTTCTCCATTGGATTCTTAGTGGGTTCCAGAAAAATAGTCACAAGTTTGTTTTCAACCATAATCTGATGATTTTCTTTCTTCAAGACTCTCTCTTTAGCTTCGGTGGAGACATTATAGACACACATACACATGGGAAAGACTTCATTTTTATTTTTATTTATTTATTTATTTTTAAAGATTTTATTTATTTATTTGACAGAGATCACAAGTAGGCAGAGAGAGAGAGGAAGAGAGGCAGGCTTCCCACTAAGCAGAGAGCCCAATGCGGGGCTCGATCCCAGGACCCTGAGCTGAAGGCAGAGGCTTTAACTCACTGAGCCACCCAGGCGCCCCAATTTTTATTTTTTTTTTAAGATTTTATTTATTTATTTGACACAGAGAGAGACATCACAAGTAGGCAGAGAAGCAGAGAGAGAGGGGGAAGCAGGCTCCCCGCTGAGCAGAGAGCCCGATGCGATGCGGGCTTTGAGCTCAGGACCCTGAGATCATGACCTGAGCCAAAGGCAGAGGCTTAACCCACTGAGCTACCCAGGTGCCCCAGGAAAGACTTTAAATAAACCTCTTACTCATGTGTCTGTACCTTGCCCCTGCAGCTTCCCAAGAAGGCAGTTCCCTGCATCCTGGAATAGTGAGTTGGGGACCAGCGGTGCAGGAACTATTCAAACTCTAATGTGAGCAGTTTACGCTTTTGTTTGTTTGTTTGTTTTTAATGATTTTATTTATTTAAGAGAGAGAGAGAGAGAGAGAATGCACGCTCCCCACCATGAGCTGTGGGGAAGAGAGGAAGGAGAAGCAGACTCCCCACTGAGCAGGGAGCCTGATGCTTGGGCTGGATCCCAGGACCCAGGGATCATGACCTGAAGGTGGATGTTTAGCTGACTGAGCCACCCAGGTGCCCTGGCTTATGTTTTACTGTAGAAATGAAAAGCTCATGATAAAGGAATACACTCTTTAAAAGTCACATTTCTGAAATTGTCTCCAGTTTCCCATTGCAGTGATATGCAATAATACTCATTATATAAAGTTAAGTGAAAAGAGCAGGAATCAAAGGTATAGCCTCAGAATTTTGTAAATATATGTTGATTGACAGTCATAGAAAAAAGGCTGCAAAGAAGTATGTCATATTGTTTATCTCCAGATGGTTTTATTTATTCTTTTTCCGCTTTGCTATAGTGAGCATGTATGACTTATGTAATTCTCAAAAACAAATCAATGGAGTAATTAAAACATAAAAATAGAATACCTAAATGACAAGAGTTTACCAGCGTCTGGCGGGAGGGAAAGGTGTCCTTCCCAAGGCTGAGAAATTTGAGTTAGGGTGAGGATACCGGAAAGCATCAACTTTAAAATGTGGCCAGACCAGATGGCCGACTGGGCACTTCTGGGCTCTACCCTCCCCATCGGGCTGTGTCTTTGGACAGCTGCAGCCCCGGGTCCTGGCCCCATCAGACGGTGCCATACTTTCTCCCGCCGTCTCTCCTGGGTCAGCATGAGCTGGGTCTGCCTGCAATCCCTTGGGGCCAGGCGCCTTGGCACCCGCAGCCCCCGCCCGCCGCTCACCTGCCCGTTCCGCGAACTTCACCAGGAAGGTGACCTGGTCCCTGTGGTAGAGGGGCTGGACGGTGCACTCCCCGCCGCCGGACTGCTGGCTCTGGAAGTAAATTTCCAGCTTCCAGCGTGTTCGACGGCTGGACTCGGACACCCGCACGAGCAGCGGGGACGGCGGGCAGAGGGCGGAGGCCATGGCTCCCGGCGTCCGGCTCGGGGGTGGGGGGGCAGCGGGTCCGACCCGCGCCCGGCAGTCCTGGGCCCTCAGAGTTTCAGTTTCGCTTTCCCCGAAATCCCTCCCCGCGCCAGGCAAGCCGCTCCCCTCCTCCCTTGGGCGCCCTTCTGAGGCTGTCCGCCGGGTGAGTAGGTCCAGGCCCCCGGGCCCCTGACCCGCGTCCCGCGGCGGCGGCGGCCGCTGTCGCTCTCCTGCGGGCTCCGGCGGGGGTTGGGGGGTGGGGGTGGGGGTGGGGGTGGGGGTGGAGGGTGGAGGGCGGACGAGAAGCGGGTTTCCAGGGCCAGCTGCCCCCTGTGAGGGTGGGGACGGCTCAGAGGTCTGAGTCAAACTAAGTGTCTCCTGTGTTTATGATTCCTTTACATTCTTCTTCTTGTTACTATTATTTGCAACGAAAATGTAACTCACATTCTGAATTCAGGTGAAACGCACTCACATTTGTCTTAAAATTTGAATTCGTTCACCTGCATTATCATAGGTCATCAGTGACCTCTCTCCAACCCTATCCTTTAGACTGGCTCTCCGGACTTTCCTCTGATCATGCCTTGATTTGGCTAACCGTAATGCCCCGGTGTCCTAGGGAAGAAAGGTGAGAGCAGAGGCCCTGCCCTCAGGGGCTGGTAAAGGAAGGCGGACTTGTAAGGAAGCAAAATCTCTTAAGGCCTCCAAGAATTAGTTTGAAGCAGAATGTCAAAAAGCATGAGAGGTGGGGAGCGTTGGAGGGGCTAGAATCCCTGTGATCTGAAGCAGAGAGGGAGCACTTGGCCTTGGAGGAAATGATAGGGGACCTAGGATGGGTCTGGATCAGTGCTGACCAATAGAAGAGGAGGGACATATGTTATTTCAAGTGTTTTAGCAGCCATATTTTTAAAGTGTATGCCCATTCGTCGGTTAACACCTGTGTGAAGTGACCTGTGTACACAGTTGTTCTTTACAGCCTTTATTACAATAGCAGAAGATTGGAAACTCCTTAAATGTCCATAAATAGGGGGACCTAGAAGTTTAACAGCCTAGAGTGCATCTATACAATGGAATGTGAAGAGCAGTGAAAAGAATTGAAGAAGCTCTTTATGTACTAACACGGAGAGATCTCTAGGATGCATGATGTGAGAAAGGCAAGATGCAGCAGAGTGTGTGAAAGATGCTACCTTGTGTGTAAAAATGCCTCTGGAAGGATCCAGGAGATGCTAATGACAGTGACTGCATCTGGGAGGGAAAGGTAGTGTGGGGGGTAGGAGGGAGGCTTTCAAGTTTTTCTAAATTTGAACCAGTGAACATTCTACCTATTCAAACAATAAGATGTAAAATTGAATACATTTCAATCCTTAAGAATATATGGCAAGAGGCTCTGAGGCCCTGAAATGAAATGGTGTCAGTACAAAAGGAGCATAGGGAATAAAAAAAAAAAAAAAGGGAGAGTAGGGGCATATTTGAAAGTGATTTAGGGGAAGCCCGGAGGTTCAGTCAGTTAAGCTTTCACCTCTTGATCTCAGCTCAGGGAGAGTCGAAAATTGAGGATCAGGAGAAGCATAGCCTAGAGACAGGTGTGGGATTCATCTTGGCAGCTGGTGAGTTGGAGCTTTGACCTAGGTGGGGCTCTGAGCTGAGCGTGGCCAAAGCTCAAGAGTCTCTCCCTCCCTCTTCCTAT